>RJWH01010645.1:0-15744 GCA_004363575.1 Solenodon paradoxus
CAGGGGCACAGGCAGGCAGGGGCGCAGGCAGGCAGGCAGGGGGAGCAAGAAGCACGTTACTTTATCCAGCTGTCCACACTGAACCCGCGCCTTGGGAAGCCTGTGGCACTGTTCCCCGGGATGCCCGCAGTGAAGACAGGGCTCAGATCAACAGCCTTACAGGGCAGAAACTTAATAAAAAAGATGTCATTATGCCTTAAATCCTGAACATTAACCTGCTGTAGATTATAATTTCCATGTGATCAGTGAGAAGAAAATGACCAGATAACCCAAAACAGCTTCCTGGGAAGTTTCAATGAGGTTTTGGGTTTGTTGAAGGCCGGCCTGTGCCCGAACCCGAACCCGGGACCGTGGGCTTCCTGTGGCTACAGCCTGAGCCTCCTGAGCCGCAGGGGTGCGCCTTCATGAGTGTTCACCAGCGACCTGGTTACCTGCTACTCACTTCACAAAACATGCCCAGACTCAGGTTACACGGCTTCAGCCTTCGTTCCAGCAGAAAGTCACGCTTCCTTGGGACGGAAGTGCACTGACAGATCACTTGGACTGGTGACTTTAATTAACATCGTGAGCCTCGGTCTCCTCACTAAAAGGAAAAGGACCGGTCTAGAAGTTTTCTAAGGTTTCTTCAGCTATTTCCAGAATTTAGAGACCGTTTATGACCTTGCCTCATTTCAAAAGCAATCTGTAGGAGACGATTGATACCTCTCACACAAATGAGATCACACACACACCAGCAAAGAAAACAGAAGGGAAAAATGAAGGTACTGCCAGAAACTAGCCTCCATATATCCCAATACCATCAGCCTATATGGTAACGTCAATATATTTTTAAGTCAGACCTTGAAAGAAATCACCTCTTTCAAGCTATCTTCCAAAAAGCCGAGGAAACCAATCTCCAGATCTTCAGAAAAAAAAAAAAACTTGTTTTAAACAATCCACAGTGCAAACGGAGTAAGCATACTTGACTCTGAAAGAAAAATGGAAAGCTGCCTGCAAAGTAAGTTTTTATCCAAAAGTCACTTTCCCAGCCATTTCTTCACACTGAGCACCTTAAGCTCACTTCTTGAGGGAAGTAACCTGAGGGAACAAATGAGAGAAAGACAAGCATCAATAGCCTTCTTTCTACAAGAGAGGAAGAGAAGCGACACAGGGAGAAAAGACGGTGACGGAGAAAAGCCCGAGGTCTCCCAGCATCCCAACATCCAGCCTCCATGGCGTCAGGACTGCGTCCAGAGGGCAAGGAGGCCTGCCGCGGCCTAGAGTCTTCTTCAGTCCTCTCCTCGTCAAGTCAGCTGTAGATTTTCCTGAGCCTGAGTGTCTTGTAAAAGCCCACAGTGCGTACGAGGTGAGTACACCCATGAGTTGCTCTTGGTTTTTGAGGAACCCCTGCCCCCCAAATGAAAAAACAAAACAGCAAAAATCAATACAGGGACATGCCCTGCTGGCTCAGGCGAATGAGACATTGCTTTGTGGACCACGCAAAGCCCAAGGATGCGGGTTCATGACCCAGGGCTGGGGTGAAAACCAAAATGAAATAAATAATGCTTCTTCCTCCTCTGCCTGCCTGGCTTCCTCTCTTAAAAAACAAAAAGAAAACAAAACAAGCTCCTTAAAAATGGGATTAGTCTTCAAAGACACTGGAAATTTTAGGTTAAATGACACATAACCAAAAAAACATTTAAGAGAAAAAGTTTCCCATGGAAAGTGTTATGAAAGAGAATTACAAAGATGTCAGGCATTACTTTAAGAACAGGATTGGGGGAAATTTTAATATTAAGATTTTATTTCCTTTTCACAGAATACACCATAAACAAGTTAATTCACTGGCTGAAATCACTGACAACTGCAGGGAAAAGAAAAAGGGGGAAGCTCAAAACAACCCTCAATATGCACAATTCTCAGCAGTAAACTCATGCCACCCTCCATGAGACCTGTGAGACAGTGGTTTGCTCGTGCACCTTGACTGAAAGCCCAAGGGCTTGGGGAGCTGCAGGCACTGGGGGCCAGTTTTCTACAGTTTTCTCCACGTCACTGCTGCAAATGCTCTCGCCTGCCACGGGAGAACTTCAGCAGCTCCAATTCTCAACTAAGCCTCCTCACCTAGAACCCAGCTGCACAGCGCCAGAGGCGAAGGGCCAGTTCAGAGACCAGGGCAGAGCCAGGCTCACAGGATGGTGACCCAGGGTTTCTCTTTAAGGTTTAAAGGTCAAATGAGCAAACTACTTCAGGGAGCAGCCCCACCATTTTAGGTCTGCTCTGATTCCTAAGTCTTTGTCAGGACATTCATGGTCCCTATCCAGCCCCAGAGCTGCAGTGAGAAGCATGGAAGCTACTGGAAAACTCCACAGCACTTCAAAGGCATCAGGCATTAAAGAACATACTTGGAAAATCTCAGTTCATATAAACAAAAACCTGCCAAACCATCGAATTTCAACAAACTTTAATTGGGTGATCTCAGAGTGCAAAACTATTTCAACTGGTGCGTCCTGGTGTCCTAGCTGGGTAAATCCACCACCTCCAGTCCAGCGCTGTCCACATACATCCCTGGGTCCCAGGTTCGCTTCCTGGGGCCGGCGAGAACAATCAAGATGAGCAACTAAAATAAGCAAAAAAATGCTTCCTCCTCTTCTGCCTGCCTCTGCTCACTTTCATTCTTGCTGCGCTTTTCCTTTACTTGCAAACAAATTATAAAGAGCTGCCGAATGGGTAGTTTAAAAACTGTATTCCTCAGGATTAGGACCAGAGTCTAACCTCAGATCTGTTTCAACCTCAAAATGAACAAAAACAAAAGTGGCTGCTGGCACAGACAGCAAAGCTAAACAAACTATTATTCGTGGGGCAATTACTGCACTTTAAAGCCTCCTTCAAAAGAAAACAGCCTGGGATGGCAGTGCCCCTAATGGAATTTTTTCACTTTGAGACGATCAAAAAGCCTAACAAAGTCAAAGTGCTTTTTCCCGCCGCGGTGACTTTTCATTACAATTACTACTGTAGTTTCCAGGGACTAAAATGCGTATCCAGGAAAGGCAGCAGAGGGCAACGGAGTAGGAACAGAGACCCGAGCCGTGGACAGTGTGGTCCCAATTCTCCCCCACCCCATTTCCTAGTCCCCCAGACTGAGTGGCCTGCAAACCACTTGCAAGGAAAGGCAGCCCCTTCCCCACCACCCGGGCCACGCGGGCGGCGGGGCGCCTTCTGCAGAAATTCCGTGAAGCGCCGGGAGCAACTCCCGGGCGGAGCTCAGCAGCGCGCCTTCCACGCCGGCCACCGCGGAGGGCAGCGGCGCTCGGGGTCCCAGAGCCCGACGGCCGCGCGGCAGCCAGGGTCCCGCGGCGGGGCTCTCCGCCGGCGGGCAGCCGTACCTCATGCTGTAGGCGCCGGCGCCCAGCTCCTGTCCGATGCCCGAGAGGCTGGCGTCGAAGTCGTGCACCAGCCCGGACTCGATCACCTCGTCCATCTTGAGCACCCAGGCCATCTTCCCGCCTCGCCGCGGCCCGGCGGCAGGCGGCCTCCCCAGCGGGGCCCAGCGGCCGGACTCCGCGGGCGCGTCCTGGGGGAGGGCGCGGGTGAAGCCTCCGCGGGCGCGGCGCGTGGTCACCAGCGGCGGCCCGGACGGCGGCCGCGACGCCAGAGGCCGAGGCCCCGCGGGCCGGGCACGGCGACCCCGGCGAGCAGCTGCAGCGGGCGCGGCCGGGCGGCCGGCAGCACCTCCCTCCCGCGGGCGCCGACCCCGCGCCTCATGCCGCCACCGGCCGAGCCGCTAGCGCTGCCGCCGCCGCCGCCGCGCGCCCCGCCCCGGGGCCCCCGGCCGCATCTCCCCGGACTGCGCGGGGGCGGGAGCTCGGCCGCTCCTCCGGCCGCGCCGGGCCGAGCCCGCCCGTCACCCGCTCCCCGGCCTCGACCCCCAGCCCTCGGCCCGCCCGCCCAGGCTGCGGCGCCCAGCCGCCCCAGCCAACCCAGCCGCCGCCGTCCCGCCGGCCCCGACGCTGGCTCCGGTACGGCCGGACTCCCGAGCTCGCCGCTTCCGCCTCGGGGCCCCGCCCCGGCCCCGCCCCGGCCCGCGGGCCCCGCCCCTCACGGCCCCGGCTCCGGGCGGTCCCAGCCGCGGCGGCCGCGGCCGGTCCCGGCGGAGCAGCGCAGCCCCGCCCACGCCGCAGGCTCCTGCCCCAGCAGCCGGGGGCGCCTCCGCACGCCAGCCCAGGAAGAGGCGGAGCCAAGGCTCCGCCCACCCAGCGAGGCGGCGTGATTGACAGGCACGCTGCAGGTGTCCCAGGCGTGACCGAAATTCCCGTGAGTCTCTGTGCCTCGGACTAAACGACCAATCAAAAGGCTTTCCCTCCTGGGCGGGCTCGAGGACTGAATTTGCTGCCCCTTAAATAGTTCATTGGATGGTACTGGAGGAAGCACCCCTAAACGCCACTTCCGTAAATGCTTTGCTCCTCTGTGGTCTTTCCGGCAGTGCGGCCCACACCGCAGACGGAAAGAACGGTTGTTGAGTTTTAGCCAATGAACCCCCGTCCTTTCTGAGGACTGAAAGTCCTATTGGGCAGACAGCCTAGATTGGCGTGAAAGTCAGCCAATCAACGTTCCTGAGGAAGGATTCCGGAAATCCCGGAATAGCTGATAGCTGTCTGCAAGGCTGCGTTAAGTTGGGCTGCGATAGAAATTCGGTGGTGGGTGTATGGAATGTTATGTCTGATGAAGACTGAACCTGCTCACCTAGAACTCTTTAACTGTTGTAACACAGTGTTACCGAAATAAAATACACTTATTTTTAAAAGAAAAGTTTCAGGCAGGACTGAAGGCGAGCAGACAGGCAGAAAGGAGGAAGAGCATTTCTTATTTTTATTTAGTTCACACTGGTTGTTTCCCCTCTAACCGCGACTTGAACTCGGGTATGTGGCCTGCGTCCTTCAAAGGCGATCGACCTAGCTGCTGCTCCGCTAGGGCGCGCCAGTAACATAAAATACATTTCAAATCATATTGCAATGGTAGAATTCACTTTTTCCATGTGTCCAATAAACCTTCACTTTTTTAAGGACTTTTTTTTTTTCGTTAATGTTCAGAGTTTGCCTTTACATCCCTTTATTTTACTTTCCCCTATCTCTGCCTAAGCCCTATTAAAAAAAAAAAAATCGTGTTAAAAAAGGAAAAGAAAAAATTGGGATGCACTTCAGTAACAGCCAGCATTTGTTCCTGATTTTTTTGTTTTGTTTTGTTTTGTTTTCTTGAGGTTCTAGTTTACTGAACCTAGCTGATTCCCTCTCAGGGTCTCCTGTGGATACAGTCATAATGGCTAGGGATAAAGTCACCTCCAGGGCTTGCTCTGTTTATTACTTGGTCCTGGCTACCATCTGGGACCTCAATGAAGGCTCCTGAATTGCCTACACGTGGTCTTCTGGTGTGGTCTTGATTTCTTCACAGCATGGTGGCTGAGTTCCAAAATCAAGTGTAAACAAAAACATTCCTGGGACCCCCCTCTTCCAACTTTCTCCAAGTGGAAGTCAAAACAGCTATTGCCTATCTGTGAAAAATCTATTTAAAGATGTACTAATTTAAATAAGCAGGAGCCCTGATTGAGATCCCAGATGGCAGCCAGCATCAAGTAATAAAAGAGGTGAGTGCGGGAGCCCCTGAGGTGATGTTCTGCCTGCTGTTATGACTGTACCCATACCAGACCCTGCCTATTCATCTTCATTCCTACCTGGACCATCTCCAGGAGATGTCTGATTACTCTGGTCCAATTTCAATAAAAATTCCGTTAAGCAGTTCAGTCAGACCCCCCCACCCCCAGACCTAACTGTCTCCTCAGTAATTTTCCATCCACTGACCTTACCCTCCACTGTGCCTCTAAGACCCACTTACTTACGCTGTGTTTGATATTAAGTCCAATCTCTCTTCAACGTTGCAAATCCCATTGCAGTGGTCTCTAGAATACTACATTAGCCCTAAATTAAATGAAATCCTGTCATTTTCAACAGCACGGATGGAAGTAGAGGGGGATGATGCTAAGTGAGATATCTCAGAAGGAGAAAGATGGAATATATAAAGAAATAAAGCAAAGAACAGACAATAAAAACTAACCCCTCAACATTGACAAGAGAACTGAGGTCCCCAGAGGAGATAGGCGGTAGACAGCAGGTGCAGAGGTGGAGTCTTTGGAAAGCAGAGCCCTCAGCAATGGGATCAACGCTCTAATAAAAAGTAACCCTGGGCACACACTGGTGGAGCAGCGGTTAGGTCAGTCACCTCTCAGGGCATGCAGGCCACATACCCCTGAGTTTGAGGCAAGGAAGAGCAATCAATGTAAACAACTAAACAAAACAAATAAAAATGCTTCTTCGCCTCCTCTTCCTGCTTGCTTGCCTGACTGTACCTTTCCTTTAAAAAAAAACGGAACAGAAAATGAAGCATCTCCATGAAGTTCCCTTACCCATCTTGGCCATGTGAAGATACCATAAGAAGTCTGGCCTAGAAAATTCCCTCCCCTGCCCTGCTGGCATCCTGATCTCAGACTTTGGACCTCCAGAACTGTGAGAAATGCGTTTCTGGTGTTAAAAGCCACCTGCATCTTTGGTATTTCATTATGGCAACCCAAACCGAGTAAGACGGTGGGCTTCCGGAGCTGCCTCTGGGACATACTGAATTTTTGGAAAGCCCACTGCTAAGTATCTGGTGAGTGAGAGTCAGCTTTATAGTTTCAGCCATATCAGAATGCAGTGACTTCAGCAGCAAGTTGCGTGGGTCAGAATTTTAACTGAGCTCAGCTAGGCCTTCTTGGGATCCGCAGTCCTCAGGGAGACGGTCTGCTGCTCTTGACTGGCTTTCTGGCTTGTCTGGAGTTCAGCTTGGACAGTCCGGCTTTCTGGAGCCGCCAGCCCTACCTTCGTCCCATGGAGGTCACACTGCTTCCAAGAGCCACAAAACGGTGAAAGCCTTGGCCGGACCAGAAGGCCGACACTGGCGGAATTCTCTGCCAAAGCCCCTCATAAGCCAGCCCAGGTCCCAAGGGCGAGGAAGCAGACACCCCTCTAGATGCCAGTCACAAATTTATGTGGATACCAATGTTCAAGGAGCAAAGCTTCTTGTCTGCGGCTCTTGAGGGTGTGTTTTTCAGGTTCTCTCTTTGCTGAAAGAAATAGAAGAGGAATTGGAAATTGTGGCCACTTTGGTAAATAATGTACCGCTCCTGGGTAAGTAGGAAGAGGTTTGGAATGATTCAAGTTCACTGAATATAAAACTTGCAAAGTTCCCTTTGGCGACACTAGACTGAGGAGAGTGGAGCACGCAGGACCGTGAGCAGGAGCAGCAGACAGGTGTCATGTGCACAGATCTAACCGAAGGACGTCAATAAAAGTGATGAGAATCAGCTTTACAGTAATGCCGTTGTAACCTAAAAGCCCTCCACTCTCAAGTTCTCTGATGATGGGAAACTTAAGTGTGTGACGCTGACGCTCATTATGGCGCTCACCTGCTGAAGGCCCAGTGACCTCCCGAGCTCATTTAACGGTGGGTCTCCACCCGATCACTCCCCGCCGTATCCGAGTGCTAGCGAAACCATGCTGTGCGCATGCCCAGTTGGGAGGGTGCAGGTGAGGTGCTGATTGGAAGCAAGTTCAACACTGTGACTTCACAAGGAAAGTTTTGAATAGCCACCACTGAGAAGGGACTCTGTATCCAACTTCCGGTAGCTGGGATTCACAGGTTACATTTTTTGTTAAAGGAGAAGTGCAAGCAGGATGAAGGCGAGTTGGCAGGAAGAGAAAGGAGAAAGAAGTACTTCATTTTATCTGGTTGGACATCTTGGTGGCCCTCCCAGCCCTGGGGGGCAAACCAGGACCTCGGGATGTGTGTGGATTGAGCCCAAGCCCTAACCAGGGGCGCCTCTTGTAAATATTTTTAACAGGAAATGGGTGTACAATTTTTACACTGACCAAAAGAAACTATAGTTAAAACACTTCCAGGGACGTGCCCTGTTGCTCTTTATTTCATACATTTGCCTGGTTGTTCTGCTTCCCTCTGCAGAAGCCCCCACCCCGGGGCCCAAAACCCGCAGGTGCATTCACCTTTAGACTAAATGTAGGCAGCACCTCTTCCAGGAAGCCTTGAGATTACACCTGTGCCCCAGACCTAACCGCCCGCCCCACCCATGGCACTAACTACACTGTTAATTATTTACTCTTCTGTCTCCTTGAAGGCAGGTACTCTGGCATCTGTTGCGTGGAAGGATGAAAGAAACTTGAAATACCGAGATTCTAATACACAAAAGATAACTTACTCTATTTTCTACTTCTATTACTATTATAATCATTTAAGCAACTAGTAAAGTTTTTTTTTTTTTTAATATGATTTATTTGCCTTCACCCTGTCCCTGGGTCTCGAACCTTGGACTTTACACGGCTGCACGTTGGGTGCTGAGCCACAGCCCTGCACAACGAGGACATCTGAAAGAAGCACTGTTTCCGTATTTAACAATGCTCATATTAAAGTCGTCTATACAATTCTCATATAAGGTTTGTCCTGGTGGAGTAAGTGGCAATGAGGTCAAGTGCCTCAGAAGCAGCGCAGGGCACTCATCCCTGGGCTCGAGTCCCGGGCCCAGCAGGGAAACAGCCAGTGTGAACAACTAAATAAAAATATAATAAAGATGCTTCTTTCTCCTCTCTCTTCCTGCCTGCACCTTTCCTTCAAAAAAAATCTTATATAAAATTCTGAAATAACTGAACATGTGCCAGAGATGTAGCTATTCGTGGTAAGAATACTCAGGGAAGATCAATAACCCGGGATTACGCTGTACACATATGAATGACTACTTTTCTGTCATTAAAAGTTATCCTCTAGAAGAACAAAGAAAAGATTCATGCATTCAAATGCATTGTTAAAATACATGCATAGAAGAGCAGAATTAATCAAAATGTATTCTAATCTTGTCATTCTTCTGATTAACAAAATTTAATTTCCCCTTTTAATCTTAAAAACTCATTATCTTACTACTCCACAAACTAGCAACACATTATCTCAAATAGTGATATTAGAGGTGATTGATTTTTTTCTTCTACAATTTTTTATTATTTCCAAATATCCTATCACAGAGATGGATAACCTTTTAAATGATAGTTCTCTTGAACTTAATTCTAGGTCTTTCTTCTGCACAGTTGTAAAACTGTACTGAATAAAATTTAAATACAGGAAACAAAGATGTCAAGGTAAAAGAAAAAACAAAACTCAAAACCTCACATATTAAGGAGTAATATATGAATTCTCATTTCTATTTACTGTAAATATTGAGTTGCAAGATATGCTTGAATTTACAAATAGGTCTGGCTTGGTAAGATTCCACTCTTTATTATTAAGATATAACTTGATAAATTTTAATCTACACTTTATAATATTAAAACATGAAGGAATACAGTAAATTTACTCCATATTTGAAACCTCAAGTCCAAATCATATCTTGAAAATGTTAAGTCTAATATACATGTATTTTTTTAAAGGAAAGGTGCAGGCAGGAATGAAGGTGAATAGGTAAATTGGCAGGAAGAGAGAGAAGGAAAAGGCATTTTATTTATTTTTATTTAGTTGTTCAATTTGGTTGTTCCCCCAGCCCTGGGATGCAAACCCAAGTCCTTGGGATGTAAGTGGGCTGTGCTCAGCCAGAGGTGGCAGACCTAACCACAACTCCAACAAGGGCATGCCTGCTATAGAATAAAAAACCCCAGAGAAAAATGTAAGTTTTATAATGTGGAATTCTATGCTTTCATTAGTTGTGAGCAGTATAATAAATGAAGGACTGTAATAATTAGTTTGGGGAAGAAAGTGGGAAGAAAAAAATATTTAACCAATGGCTTTTTACCACTGTTCTTTAATAGCTGACATCTAAATGTTTTTGGAATGAACAAATTAAGGATACATCACACGTAACAATCTGAATAATAAATAATAACTTGCTTGTAATTGTCTCAGCTGCAACCACAGAATTTTAAACATGACTTTTTTCAAGTTTTGACACGTTAGCCTTCACTTACTTGCATCAAACAATGCTCTTCCATTACTCGGTCCACTCCTTTCTTGACGGTCTGCATTTAGGTGCCACCTACTTAATTTAATTTTTCACAAAGAGTTATTATTCAGCTTAAGTCTCTATTTAGTTGTCAACATAATTTAAAGAAGGACCTTATAGTGGAGGTCACAATTAAATCAATATTTGAATTCAAAATGATTAATAACATGTAACAATGGAGTTCAATGTTGAAAATGCCTTTTCTTATAGATATGCTGTAATCAATATTTGTATATCTATATTCATTTGACTGTGGTTGCTATTCATGATATATTTTTTTTCCTCAAATGCACTTATAAAATTCAAGAGAAAACTACCAATATAAGACGTTCAAAAGATTTTTCAAAAAAGCATCTAGTAGGCGCACTCTGGTGACTCAGTGATTAAGTCCACCAGATGCAGTTTGCATCTATCCCAAGACCAGGGTTGGGGGGACAACCAAGATGAACAACTGAATAGAATAAAGTGCTTCTCCCCCACCCCCTCCCTCCCTCCCTGCCTGCCTCTGCTCACCTTCACTCCGGCCGGCCGCACCTTTCCTGTAAAACAAATGAACCCGCCTTCTTGTAGTGACTCGTCACACAGTGAGACAGAAAGACAACTAATGCACGTAGTTTCGTTTTTCCAAGTCATGTTCTGTACAGTTTTATTGCCAGTATATGCACAACAGTTAGCGTAGAGCTATAAATACACAATGTAATTAACAGTAGAAAACAAAACTTCCAGGTCAGGGGAGGGGAAATAAACGATTTTCCTGCTGCTAGAATAGAGACAAAGGCAAAGCCTGTGACAAATCATCCATTAAGTACTCGTCTTAAATTCTTTACATACATTTCTACATCTTTTCAATTAAACAAAGTAAGTACAGATAAGTAAACAGCAAATTGCTTCCCTAATAGCTATTTGCCTTTCCAGTCAAATTCACTTTATGGTAAGATTGAAAACAAAGTCAAGGTGAGAAATCATTAGTATTCTGGTTCCAAATGATCTAATTTGCCGTCATCAATATCCGTCATGTCTGAAAGTTGGCTGCACTGTGAAAAGGTGTAGCAAAAGGTGATTAAAAAGAAAATAAACTTGTTAACAAGTAACAGGAAATCACCCTCTAAGTAGTTTTTCAAAAGACACGTTAGGCAGCAGCTGGTTAAAAGCATTGGCCCTGAAGAAGGAGAGAATTAGAGCCCAAGCTACAAAGAGAACAGCTGGGGCGCCCTCTTTTCTCACCAGGGTCAAAGTTTTCAAGTAAGACAATTTCATGGTAAAAGGAAACCAGGATCCGCCAGTTAAAGGAAAGGTGCTGGTAGACATCCATGTCTCAATAATTAGATTGCTTATTAAATGAGAAACAGAAAATGTCAAGGACACACATGCACTTGATTTTTTTTTTGTCTGTTTCCATCATCAAGTTTATTCGTAAGTGAATTTGATATTAATAAATATAAAAAAGCATCATTCACAACAAAGACAAACCAAAAACCAAAAACCAAACAAAAAACCCTGCAACAAAACCTTCTATTTTAATAAACATCGAGGAAAAAACAGGCAGATGATGTGGTGCAGCTCTCTGAAGGGATCATAGAGGGGACATGGTCTTAAATAAAGACGGCAAGATCAAGAACCAACATTGTGAGTGTACAGAACTGGCCGATTCTGTAACTTTTTTCCTTGAGGTCTTTGCTTTAACTACAGATTACCCCAAAGAAGTTGCAACTAATGACGTGTATCAACACCGCACCAGCAGAGTCCAGCTGTAGTTCAAATTAGTCCTGTTTCCTTTCACATCATTTCAGTATTTCTAGCATAGGACATGATACGGAACAAAACTAAGTAACAATAAAAATATTATTCTGCATTTGAATAAAAGCAAAAAAAATGTTTTAGACTGTTAAAACTTTTAAAGCTTTAAGCATTCCTGTTTAAACCAGCATTTAAAAAAATTTATACAATCATAACACTGGCAAAGGTTAATGGGAAGACAAAGAAGTACAAACATGTGAAATGATGAGTTGGATTAAAAATTACTTTGTATTGATCAAGTGATGTTAATACTGCTTTTTCTTGAATTTGGAATAACTATCATAAAAGTTACATGCAGATTGAGGATAGCCCTCTGTTACAGAAAATTAAAAAAAAACCTAAAACTGGGAAATAATGGTAAGTTTCAAAAGCTGTACTTGAAAAGTGACTTTCATCGATGAGGGTGGTCTGTCTGTCCTTTCTCTGAGACTCGATTCTCTCCGACCGGCTTTGCTAACTTTGCCCAGAGACGTCAGTAGCGGGGTCAGCGCCCCCAGAACCCGTCTGTGCGCGTTTGATGTACAGATTCAGCAGCTTCATCTGCAGATTCAAGCCAAACGTGTGTCACTGAGCAAGCACGTAAATGGTGGTGAGACACTCATTTCAAAACCTGTGCACATACCCACCAGCTTTAAAGGGCAGATTTTAGACTCGGGGGAATGATAAGCTCGAGTTATTGCTGCTGATGAGGAATTACCACACGGGTGTTTGAACGTTAGTTTTGTTCATGACTAGGATTCCTTTCAGTATCCTTTTCAAAAATGGTTCAGTGGGAACATGTAAGCCTGCAGCTTAGAAAAGGAAGCCCCCATTCAGACAAGAGCAGGCAGTGCCGGAGCACTACGTGCTATGCTATCTACACGCTTTCTGCTACCTTTTATTTTATTTTTTTTGAGGCAGGTGGGCGGGCAGCGTGGCGCCAGCACTTTGCATGTGCAGCTGTTCCCCATCGAGGGCCCTGGGGCTGCAGGTGGACCGCTCCGCACACACAGGTTCACGAGCACCTGCGCTGCCACCGTGAGCCTCTCTTTCACGTTAACCTCTGTAGATGAGGAGCTCACGGCTCAGAAGAAGTGAGTCTGTGAGAAGCACACGGCGGCAGCGCAGGGATTTAGGCACATGGCTTCCAGCGCCGCGGATCTTAGATGACTGAGCTGCTGCCCTCCGACAAGAACTGCCTTTGATTCTGTGTCATCCTGCGGTCTTTACTGCGAGACCGCGACACCGTGATGAACGTGTATGTATTATTCTGTGTGCTACTTTCTCATCAACTGTCATTTCCAAATATTCCCCACCTGTCTTCACAAGCGACACTACTGTCTGCCTGGCATCCTGATCAAAAGGGAGTTTTAATTCTACAGACAACTCTGGATTATCAGGACCTAACGTGAGCTTATTACGAAACTGGGAAACACGTCTTTCTTCAAGAAACATTTTCTTGTTGAGAGTTTGTTTAACATCAACTCCTTGAGCTCAGAGTGTAACCCTGAGTCCATGGGACTCAGGGGTTCACTGAATCCTCTCAAACTACGTGACACACCTCCACATGCGTTTCTTTTCCGCGCGATGAGATCGCACTTAAATCTCACAGTGATCTGCAATCCAAACAGGTGAAGAGTAACTGCTTTAAATTATGATGACTTCTATAAACGTTTCATGTGAAGCATATACTGAGCTCTTGTCCCTTCTGCTGTGTAAAGAGCAAATGTGACGAAAGTAATGACAACAGCTAGGATTCTGGCAAACCTTTTAAAAAAGGGGTGCGCCTGCTCACCGTTTCAAAGCCATAACGCAATAATCACACTTCATCCTCACCCTCCTAAACAGATTTCAAGGTTTTCTTAGTATCAAAGAAGTGTGGAAAACTTATTTTTTAAGTTTTAATTTGAAATTTTATTTTACCATAGCAAATCAAAGCTGTAGTACATTTATCTGGATAATAAGAATATAAAGAGGAACAACTATTTGATTATCATAGATCATAAGAAATAATTTTTAAAATGCTAAAATGTTCCATATCTGAGACATATAAAGTCATCCAAGAATATATAGATATACGTTTAATATCCTTGGGGATAAGGGTGTGTGTGGCAGTGGAAAGCAGTCAGTGGCCACCACAAATAATCAAAGGCTTTGGGTAACTTCTTTCACAGCACCTACCAGGCTGCCGAATACTCACCTGAGAACAGAAACAGCTGAATGCAGGAGGAGAAATAAACTGGACGCTCAAAGCCTGTCTTTTAAAAGGCTGAATAACAGATGGACGCCTTAACACACACACTAAGTGATAAAGAATGCACACAGTTCCCACATTTAGCACAAAGCACCTCTACTTACTTTACTGCCAGTGAGCTGGCTAAGGTGTGGTTTTAGCTCATCACCGATCACCGCGTGAACAGCCACCAGGCAGAAGACACAGGCTTTCCGAACACTGCTCTCGGAATTATCATAACCCTGGGAGAAAAGTCTGAGTTAGTACTCCAGAGGGATGTGAGGAAAGTTCCTTCCAACAGAGACAGATGCCGCTCAAACTGAGGTCTGTAGCACACAGCAAGAGTCCACAGATCCACGCTGATTTTCCGCCCTTTGAGAAGTGGGCTGTCTCCCTTTGTGAAGTGGGCTGTCTCCCTTTGCTGTCACCTCCTGCACCATCAGGGGCCTCCCTTAATGTCTACGCAGAGACTGCGGCCTTCCCGGCTGACTCTGAGCTTCTGCCCCCTCTGCAGTCTCCAAACCCTACAGATGAGCCTTCCTAAAGCTTTCGGTTTTCGGGAACAGCTCCTTACCACTGAATGACAGCTGAACTCCGTGGCTTAGCAGTCAAGGGACTCCTACAATCAGGCTGAATTAAGCTGAACATCTACACCATGATTACTATTACTCTATAAGCTACTCATTCGGGAAACACGGCTACGCATCCATAGCGAGAGGGCTGTGTTCTGAGATGTGTTTGACGATTTCATCACTGTGTGAATGTCTCCTAATGAAATCACACGAACCTGGACGCTGGAGCTTACACGCACGTAGGCCACCCAGTACAGCCTATTGGGACAACCGTCATGCTAAAGGTTCATTGCTGACTGAAACGTAAGTGACACACAGCTGTATTCACTACTCATTACATGCATACATGCATAATACGTACATACATGCATACATACACATTATGTTTAGTATTAAAGCGTAGACAAAGAAGAAAAAGATTTGAACTTATTTTTAAGGAACTCACGATTTATGAGTAATATTAGGCTTAGAGTGACAAAGATAAACAAATGTTAATTTTCACTATAAGAGGTCTTAGTAAACACTATATTAGTCATTAAAATTACAATATAGAACATTATTTATTGGATGTAAAAAAGTTTGCAATCTGATTAAGTTTAGCAAAGTATGCTATAAAATATGATCCTATTTTGTTAAAATGTTTATACAGAAGAATCTGTATGCAGGAAAAACACCACATCTGTAATGTAAACTAGCTTAGCCACTTTGGAAAGTAATCTGGCAACAGCTAGGAATCTACTTGTAGATATATGCATATAAGAAGAGGTTATCAGGAAGTTCACTGGAAATATTTATACTAACGGAAAAGGGAAACAATCCACATATCCATAATGGTTGACGGGATAAACAAATTGTGTATATATAAATGGAACATTATTCAGTGATAAAAAGGAATGAAATTCTAATAAATGATACAACATGGATGAACCCTAAAAATATGCTGAATGAAACATGTCAGCCAAAAAGGACAAATACTGTATGATTCCACTTACATGAAAAACTAGAAACTCTAACAGAAAACAGAACTGAGGTCCCTGGGGCTGGGGGTTATTAATGGGCACAGTATCCATGTGGGGTAATGAAAAGGTTCTGGAAATGGGCAG
>RJWH01010646.1:0-15740 GCA_004363575.1 Solenodon paradoxus
CAGGAAACTAACATTGGCAATAAAATTAGATTACAGTCTTTATTCAGGTTTTATCAAATAACAATATTTTAAAAATTGAAGTGTTAGCATTTTAACAGAGATATTTACATAAAACAAGAAAGTTGGCAGTGGCTTATATGGACTATTACTCAGAAATCACTTCAGGAATGCTAGTGAGCATGTACCACTCCATGTGAAAACATTTCCTGATTTTGATAATATACCAAGATTATGTAATAGGTTACCACTGGAGAAAGCTGTGGGAAGCATGCATAGGACACCTCTCTGGACTATTTTTGAAATTTCTGTGAGTCTATAATTATTTAAAAATAAAAACAAATTTTTAGCTTAATGTTTCAATGATGGAGTAGTCATTTAAATTTTGATCATGTTTTTTTCTACTCAAACTTAAATCATAATGATTTTATCATTCCAGTAAAAATCTTTATAAAAATAATTTTGAAGGCTGCGTGATCTTCCATGGCACATTAAATAATGTATTCTTAACTATTTCCTTATTGTTGCATGTTTAGTTGTTCTGTCTCGGAACACTCTTTTGGAAAAAAGTTATAAAAATGACTTAAAATTTTTTGTAAATTTTTATGTATGTATATATATGTAATATCCATATTTATACACAAATGATTGTGATTATATTTTTATGAAAGATTCCCAGAAACAGAAATAGTAGTCAATAGGAGTAAACATTACTAAACTTTTGACACCATCATCAAATTGTTTTTCTAATGTGTTCATACCAATTCACTCTCCGAGATTTAGGTGTGAGAAAACATTTTGCTTATTCTTAATTTGTCATTTTTTGAAAGAATACAACATGAGACACTTCAAACAGCAGATTACTAGAAAATTTAAAAAATGAAGATTAATATAATTTTTTGTCCCCTTCAGTTCTAGCAGACACCACTTGGCCACATGCAGAGATTTTGGTTTTGCAAACTGTGGTGTTTATAGCAAATGGTAAAGAGATTGAGATTATTTGCAGTTTAAAAAATACTTAGTGTAAAACTCATAAATTAACGGGTCCATTTCAGGTCTTGATAGGCCTGAAAAAGCAAAGATGGTGTTTTAGTATCTGAGGGATGTTGAGGCACCCTCTTTTTTTCAGACAAATGAAAGACCATGAGACTACAGGGGCAGTGCTTCTGTTGGTAGTGATGAGTATTGGCTGGATAAGAGTGGGTAGGTGTGGATTATAAGACTGATTTGACACCTGCAATCTTATGTTAAATATTTTAGACACGTAACTGTCTTTATGGAATTGACGCAAAGACACTGAGTTTGCAGGCAATCAGCTCTCAAATGGCTCCCATGACTCACGTATAAGCACTCTAGATAACAGGGCAAAGTCTGTGGGGGCAATCTTAAGAGAATTTCCCATGTACTGCAGTGACATGAAGAGGTGAGGAAAATGCTTAAGCAATGATAGAACACAGGGAAATGAGACAGAATTCCCATATACTTCTATCTACTGAAATTAGTAAAATCAGTGAGTGACGTATTGGGAATGTTAATGAGCAACACTGTGCCTAGTCATATTGGAATCTGAAGGCAAGAAAAACACAGAATTATTGATCCTGTTTTAGTGTAAAATTTGATATTTTGTTCATCAAGGATCTTTCACTAATTTTTATTCTTTAAAACACTGCATTAAAATATTATTTACCTTGATTATTCAATTTTCAGTTCCCCTTTAAACTTGACACCTGAGGAAAGCCACTTCATTTGCCTCACCCTAGTCAGCTGTAACCAACTAAAAGGAGACATCTTTGACTCTTCATACAACACACCCAACTCTGTTGGCTCTGCTTTCCAAATATTTACAGAATCTGATTACATATGGCCACCTGCACTCCCACCACTCAGGTTTAAGCCACTATCATCCCTCAAGTGGTGTTTTGATTATTATTCATGTATAAGATATTATTCCAAAATGTAATGTTATGAAAACAACCACTTTATGTTGCTCATGATTTTGTGGACCAGGACTTCAGGAAGAACTCAATCGGGAAGTTCTTGCTTGGAGTCTCTCATACTACTGTAATCAGTCAACAGCTGGGGCTATAGTCATCTAAAGTCTCAACTGGGTTAACTGTCCAAAACGTCATGGACCTGACAGTTGGTGGTTGTCAGCTATGAACCCATCTGGAGCTGCTGATTGGAATACCTAACACAAAGCCTCTCCAACAGAGGGATCTCAGTAATAGTTCTTACATGGTCGCCAAATTCCACCAGAGCAAGTATCCCAAGAGAATCAGATGGAAACTATGACCATTTACAATGTATCTTCAGAAGACACACAGCATCACTAGAACTAAAATCTTATGGTTGAAGCAATCCCAAGATCACTCAGATTCAAGGTCAAGGCCCTACAGTGTAACCATCACAAAGCAGCCAGCATTATCCCTCTAAAACAAAAGTCAAATCATTTTAATCTTCTACTTGAAAACTTGAATGGCTTCCCATCTCTAAGAAAAAATAATAATACAAAATCTTTAGCACTGTTTACAAGGCCTTATAAGATCTGTCTTCCTTCGCACCTTACTCATCTCCTGCTACTTTTCCCATTGCTCATTCCACTTCAACATTGCTGATCTCCTTGCTGTTTCTCAAAGAAAGTCAAGCATACTTCTAGCTTTAGATCTTTTTACTTGCTTTGTTTCTCTTTGCTTTTATTGAAATGCTCTTCACCAGATAGTTTCTTCAATTCACTGATCTATCTACTCAAATATCACCATATGAAAAAGCCTACCTCACCACTTAACACAAAACATTAGACACTGCCCTATTAGTCTCATTTCCTTTGTTTGGCTGATTTCTTATTCAGATCACTTTTTTTTAACCACCTGAGATACTATACAGCTACCTATTTATTCATTTGTTTCCTCTGCTCCCCATCCTCCATTAGAATCTAAGCTCTATGAAGGCAGAGACTGTATCTGTTTTGCCCCCCTGATGTATCCATTGCACTCAGAACAATTCCTAAGAACATAACAGGTGCTTCATAAATGTTTCTTAAAGGATTCAATGGGTGAAGGTAGCCATTATTACTCTTGAATGAAATATACACCATTTTAATAGTTACAGTCATTCAATTTGTGAGTAAACCAAAATGTGTTTAATACATTTGAGTTCTTCTTAATGTATCACTTGTACAAGAATGAACATGCATAAAAGCTAAATTTCTTATAGTAGTTCCTTAGGATAACTCCCTCAAATAGAATTTCTAAATGAGAGTATCCCTATTTAAAAAAAAAATTAAAGGAAAGGCACAGGCAGGGATGAAGGTGAGTAGGCAGGCAGGCAGGACGTGAGAGGAAGCATTTTATTTTGTTCTTATTTAGTTGTTCAAACTGGTTGTTTCCCCCAGACCCAGGACTTGAAGCCAGGAGTATGTGGCTTTGTACTACTTTGGAGGTGATTTACCTAACCGCTACTCCACAAGGACACACTGAGTATTCCCATTTTAAAGGTTTTTAAGTACATATTATGCTCAAATAGATTACTGCAATTTATACCTCATAAGCAACATATAGGCATGTTTTTTTCCCTCCACAATCCAATTCCAGTACATAGCAAGCACTATTTAGTTGTGTATTTTTAACATTGTATATTGATTTTGTTAGTTCAGTAATTCCACCCCCACTCTCTTCTCACTCACGTTTTTGATTACTGGTTCATTAATTTAATTTCCTCCTTCATATTTTGAGTAGTATAATCAAATCCTTATTTTAGTCTACAATTTTCTCTAGTATCTTTTGATATTTTATAAGTATTATGACAATTTTACATTTTCCTCTACTCCTTATACACCATCACTTATCAGCTATTCATTTATTTTTAAATTGCCTAGGTTAGTTACATATTATTTCATGTAACCATAACAAAGCATTCTAAAAGTAAAAAAACAATCAATATAAAATACTTTATGACAGTTATGAGTATACAGTTAATTATAGAGCGAAGTCGTATGCATAATTATACAGTGTTTTTCTCTTTAGTCCTAAGGTCATGAGTACTGTGCCAACCAAAGAAGAATCTGTCTAGTGTTAAATAGAAATGCATCTGCTTTTCTTAAATGCAACAAATTGCGAAGCAATGCCTCATTTTTGCTTGCCTCTGTTTCTCTTTGATTGGGAGGATGAAAAGGTTTGCTTTACCATACTCCTAATGTCTTCCAGCTTACTCATTCTATAGCTCCTTTGAAATCCACTATACAGAGTCTCTAACTTACATTATTCAACTTGCAAATTTTTAGAATTCATCATGGTGTGAAAGCAATACACATACCATCCTTGGAATTTCGACCTTTTCCTAGTCTACTATACTAGAAAAGATACTTCTTGTGATGCTGGGCATTGAGTCTCAGTTCTCAGTAAGTCCTGAAATCATGAGGATAAGCAATCAATACTCCACAGTGAACTGTGTTACCAGCATTTATGACTAGTGATATTTTTACTTTATGATGAGTTTATTGAGACACAATCCCACAGTCAATTGACAAACATCTATTTCCTTCTTAGAGTTCACTGAATTCTAATTTGATCTGTTTGCCAAATGATGGTCATTGATATTTCAGTGGATTTCTAGTTAGTTCCTCACCATGGGATAATACTCTTTTTTAGTGCTCAAACTCATGTTTTGCAGCTAATGCTAAAAATGTTCTCTTTCAGAAAGGTAAGAAAGAAATGCAAACTGTTTTGTGGATATGATGAATTTCTTTGTCTTCATAATTAATAATTTACCTGGTAAAGAATTTTTGCCAAAAATCATTTTTCTCTGAGCTGCTCTGTTCCCAGCATTTAATATTGGAAAATGGTCAAAACTACAGAATAGTTAAAAACATTTTGATCAACACTAATATACCTTTCACTCAATTTTACAAATTGTTGTGAATTTACCATAACTCAGTGGAAAAACGCATCTTTATTAACACTTTAATAATTCTTTTTAATCTTCAAATTGGTCCGAATTTATTAGGCAACATTACTGATGGCAAAAAAATACCCTCTGAATGGAAAATAGCATCTGGACTGGTAGAAAATCTAAAAAGAATACTTGATGCAAATGCCATAATTTGAGGCTTCCCTTAATATAGTGACTTACAATTGAATATACTCCACCTGATGAATCCTGAAAACTAGGACTGTGGAATTATCACAAGAGCTATTGGCTTCTTTGGAGCATATGCTGCTAGCCCAGGCTAGGTTCCACACTTGTCAGATGTGAAACATTCCTTTTTATCTGAACTACCACTTTTTAGGGGGTGGGGGCTAAAGAAAATAGCTGCTGCAAAGATCCTGCAGAAGTAAAGTGTCATGCTGGAAAGCAGACTGATGCCAAATGTGGCCCACTGTAGCTTTGTGAGCCTGCAGGTTTAATTGAACTCAGAAAGATCCCTTATGGGAGTTGCACTATTTTAAAAAGAATATTCAGTATTCAGAAAAATCTCACTTCCTTTCTTACTTTTTCCTCATTCTTATCCATTTGTCCATTTACAACTTATCTTTATTTCTATTTGCAAATATAAATAACTTTTTTCTTACATGTAGGCATAAATAATATCACACAAAGGTGATATTACGTAGATATGTACATACACACATATATCATACTTTGTTTTTATCCCTTGACCATATAGCTAGAAAATCACTCCATGTTCCTTCATAAAGACCATCTTCATTCTTCTTTATTTAATGGCTGCATCATGTTTCACTGTGTAGACATATGAGAGTTTCTGTAACTCGTCTCTTGTGATTGGGCATTTAAGCCATTTTCAATATTTTGCTATTCAAATAATCACATAAAAATAACCTTGTATATATTGTTTTTCAATATTTGTGGAAGCATATCAGTATGGTAAATTACTAGAAGGAGGGCTTCTGGATCAAAGGGTGAATGTGTAAATAATTTTATTGGATATCAATAAGTTCCTCTGCATAGGGGTTGTACTACTTTGCACTTGAACTAGCAATGCTTGAGTGCCAAACACATCTGCAGACAGAAAAAAGCACTTTCAAAAATAGCTGATGTTTTACTCAGAAAATGTATATAATTAAGTCTCTATGAAACAACATTAGGAAATCATAAGAGAAAATACATTGAGATGTATGTGGCACAAATGAAAAGAAAGTTGGCTGAAATAAGAATTAGATGTTAAGAAAAGAAAATAAAGTGGCATAGTCAAAAATTGCAGTAGAAGCAGTAAAGAATAGAATTAGAACTGCAGAATATTAAATTGGTAATATGAAGAATAAATTTGATTAGTTCTCTCAGAATTCGTAGAAAAAGGACAGAGAGATGACAAGAATGATAAAGGACACAGAAAGATGCTCTAGTAATAAAATTATAGGTGTTTCTTAGGAAGGAACCACTTACAACAGATGCAATAATCCAAGTTACAGTATAAATGTCTTAGCAGGGAGATTAATAAAAATCTAAAGTTAAAAGCCCATAGATTGAAGTGATTTAGAACACAAACATTCTCTCACAATACCTTCAGCAAATAGTTTAACTTCAGGGATAAATAAAACAATTCCCTGGAAGTATTCTGGAAATAAAGACCTCTTTAACAAAGATGTTAAATGAGACTGGCAAGTATAAATTTCACAGATTTATGTTTACATATATTCACTATCCCAATGAAATTAACCAAAAGTTTCAGATTTACAAAATAATCATAAAAGCCATTTAAATTTATAAGATATATTAATGCAAAAAATATGTAAAATTGTAAGTAATTTGTAAAGATGTATATTGGGGAAAGACTGATCCAACTGGTAAAATCTACTATAAAGTAACAGTAAGTAAGTCAATGTGGCATTGATTGCAATGTGGCAGGAATAAGCAAGTCAATGTAGCCAAAGAGACAGCCCCAAACTGAGTTTCAGTATTTATGTTCTACAAGGTAAAACAAATCAGTAGAGACTGGAAGTCTTTTTCAATAGACAGATTTGTTATGAGTGCTTAAGTATTTGGATGTGGGGGGGGGCAAGTCTATTTAGATTCTTACTACAGCAGCTAGCAAAATATATGCTGGTAGATGAGAATTAAATAATTAAAAATGTTAAACCACACAAAAAATAAAAGAAGAGAAAATATAAAACTAGATATCCTCCAGGTCTCCAAGTTTAAAAGTAATGGAAGAAGTCACTCAATAACAAATGCAAGCATATACATTTAAATATTTTGCATAAGACATGGCTGGTGACCTAGAGTTTTAGTTGATTGAGTATAGTCCCCATTCATCCCAAGGACCCAGGTTCAAGACCGAGAGCCAGACGGTAACAACTAAGATGAACAACTAAATTAAATTAAATACTTATCTCTCTTCTCTCTCCCTGCCTGCTATCCAGGTGCCTTCATTCTTACCTGCACCTTTCCTTTAAAATTTTTTTTCGCATATATACAATGTCATAAATAACACTAAAGTATAAATTGAGATAAAATATCTGCAGTGAAAATACCAGAGTGTTAGTATCTTATGATATAAAATACTTAGAGAAATCAACCACAGAAAGTCATGGCTGATCATTTGCCAACAGAAGGCATAGATACAGCTAACAAACATATGAAGAAAAGTTTCATCAGTAACCATAGAAACTGATTAGCAATGCCATGATGTTATTTTACCTTTAAAGTTAAGCCAGGCTAAAAAGCTAACTAGCTTCATGTTGCAGTGCGGGGGGCAGTACGAACACAGTCATAGTTAGACACTGCTGGCAAGGTATGAATTTGTATGTTCTCTTGAGCAAGTGATTTTAAAATGGTACTCTCTTACCCCATAATTCTGATTTTTAGGATTCTATCTCAAGGAAATTGTAAGAAATATGTACATATTTTAAGTACAAAATATTTATATCCATGTTATATATTTTAATAAAATTGGAAAATGCAAAATACTTAATATTATGAGGATAATGGTGAAGTAAACTATAGTTCAAGACACAAATGTAGTTTTTAGACATTAAAATGTGAGTATGTATTGAATAATTATCCATGTATTTTATATTCATTCACTCATTGAACCTTCACTACAAATGCACTGGATATTTTGCCTTGACCCTTTGGGTGCACCCACCACACTTTTCTAGTCATTCGGTCCCCTGAAGGGGTGACTTGTGTGACTGCATTCACACACTCCCTTTCCTCCTAGACTTTGGTTGAGTTAAGTCAATGGAGAGGACTAGCAGGAAACTGTAAGGAGAGAATACAGAGAGATTGGGTATTTATCTGTCCTGCTTCCCTCTATTCAGGTTTTCTATGAGTGATTAACTCCCTAAACTAAAGGCAACAGCTTGGTTCAGGCATCCCTTTCTAAAGAGGTCTATTGTCAGCTTCTGATGACTGCTCTCTCCTTTTACTCCTTCATTGTGTTGCCTTCTTGCTGTCACCAGCCTGAGGGGCCTTCATAATTCCTTGTGGTTTCTATCTTGCCCACCTCTTTTAAAATGGTTCCTCTATGATACTGTCTTCAAATTAACTAGTTAGCTTACTGTTTCCTACTGGAACCTTGATAGCTTCAACGATTTATGAAATTCTACAGTTGAGGAGACAATCACAGAGAAGTTAAGTAAGCTGCCCAAGATCATAGAGGAAATAATGCTTTTAGAATGTGTCACAATTATTCTTTTATTTATCTATTCAAGAATAATTTTATCACAAAAGATACAAGAATACACTATAGAAAAAGTAAAATAAAGACAGAAAATATATTTCCATCCATCCATTCCACTATTTAATAAGATTCCCACATTTGCATCTCTAGCCAAACTTCGGCGTTTTGACTCTGAGTCTTTTTATATTCAATTGCCTACTCCATAATTTTCATCCAGGTGTCTCAAAGACACTTAAAACTCAACATATCTAAAAATATGTTCATGCTCTTCCAAATCCCAGCTATAACCAAGTCCTGTCAATTTTATATGTGCATGTCTCTAATATAACCACAGCTTTCTGGTTCCACTGCTACCACCCACCTTAGTCCAAGACACTATTCCTATTTCTCTGAAATAGTTCTAACTTTGATCTCCCTATATTTATTCTAGTTCCCTTTGGCTTAGTATTCACATAGTAGGCAGACAGACCTTTTCAAAATGTAATCTAGCCTATTGCTCCTTGCTTAAAATCTTGCTGTGGCTTACTTTGCTTTAGGATACAAACGAAGATCTTTTCTATGGCCCAGCTGACCTCAGAAACTTTGTCTTCTGCACTTCTCCTCTTCTCATAGCTTCATTAACTGGTTTTTAACTGCTCCAAGAAAGAAACCAAGCTTCTTTCTGTTACAATGCCTTTGCCAACATTGTTCCCATTTTCTGTTATTTGTTTGCAACCTCCCTGGCAAAGTTAACCTCCAGAATAGTTAGGACACCCCAAAATTTTTATCACTATGGAACTTCCCTACATAATATTTACAGAGCTTGTATTGACACATCAAGCCTATAGTTGTGTATCTTCTCTATTAGCTTCTCTTGCAGACTGCATGTTCCATGAAGGTCTCCAACTGTGTCACCTGTACCCTGTTACCCAGTCCGTTGCCCTTTAACATGTTGTAGGAAATCAAATATTTGAATGAAAATAATTGAAAGCAACGGGAACAAGGAGATAGGTAGACAGTCAAATAGGGAGGAATTCTTTGTATCTATTATTTCTTTTGTCTTCACTTCAAAGTCTAACAAGATCAAATGATACCAAGTTATTGCAACTCCTTTTAAAGGTAATAAAAAGCTACTAAAAATGGATAAAGAAAAGACTGAATCTTTATTTCCTGACAGTCTCCAACAATTTTTGTTTGCTACAAAAGGGTGGGCAGGAGAAATGTATTTATATGTGCGAACGCTTGAATTCATGTCAGAATTACACCTATTTTTGAGGGTTCTAATGATGACAAAATCAGTTTTAGGAGGAGAAAGTAGAAATTTAGGGAAGGGATAAGGGGCAGGTGCACCTTAAAACATTGCACTAAATATTCTTTTCACTGGATAGAAAAATAACTTTAAGATTCATTTTCGTTTTGTTTTCAAACGGCTAGTCCCAGTTAATTTGTGATAGCTAAATTTTTAATTTGTCTCGATTTTAGTTAAGTATCTCAGCTTGAAACACTGGAGAGAATCAATAACTGCCAAATGTTCCCCCAAGCAACTTGTAGTTATCACTTCGCAACCCCCACAACCCCTCCCCGTCCTTCTGTAGGGCGAGCGGCTGCGCAGACCTCACCCGCACCATGTGACGTCACAAAGGAGCTAGACCCAGTGGGGTTTGGCCCTACGACCTTGTCATCTAGGTCTCCAGGAAATGCCCGCTTCTCTAAGCCCATCCAGGCTCAGTCCTCTGTTAGACTGTAAGAATAAAAGCACTATAATGAAACTCTCACGCGGTAGTGGTCACACTCTCGCCAGTGCACAAAGTCATCTCTCCCCCCCACCCCAAAGGCTTTGGTGGTGTCGCCCGGCCGTTCCGAATCCTAGGGCTTCCCGCGTACGCGTGCGCGTGTCCATCTGGTAAGCTGGGAAGGCGGAGCCAGGCCTCAAAATCGCCTGGTCTCTCCGCCTCTTAGTGGGCGGGGCTTAAGGGGAGGGTCTCCGTGAAGGAGCTTTAGATAGTCAAGACTGAGGCCAGAGCCCGTGAGGGAGGGGCAGAGAGCTGAACGTCCTTCCCAGTCCTTCCCCCGACCCCACCCACCCTCGCCCCCGCTCCTGTACTTTGAGCGCTTACAGGCCACCTCCCTCCGCTGTGACTGCAGCGGGAGGGGACGAGAGTTGGAGCGCGCTCCCGGAGCTCGCGGCACCACCACCCAGATCCCCGACCCGACCCCAACTTGGGCTCGGCCTCGTTCTCCACGTCGAAATGGAGCATCCATTCTGAGTGGAGGAACTTCTCCCATTCGTTTTCCAGCTCCAGGTCGAACGTGTCCACAGTGGACTCAGCTTTATCCTCAATCTCCAGTGCGCCTTCCCAACTCGATCCCTTTCCGGGCCGGAGCGACCGTATCCCCATGTCTGTCACCCGTTCGAACACCTCCAAGGGGGCCGCCTCAGACTCCAACCCGGACACTGACAACTCGCGGGTATCGGTTCAAGGATCAGCCCTGCCCTCGGCCTCCCCTCTGTTGTCGATAGAAGAGTCCACCTCGCTCTCAGTGTCAGGCTCCCCCTGGGAATCAATAGTAGAACCTTTTCCATCCAGTAACTCATCCCAGGATTCTATCTCACCTTTGCTACGCCGCTTCCTCGAGGTATCTATACCTGTGCTGCCTGCACCCAGCAACACTCCCCAAGTGTCAGCACATGGGTTCATCCAGCCTTCGTTGCTCGGCAGGGGTTCCATATAAGGACTTTCTGCACCCAGTATCAACACCCAAATGCCATCACATGAATCCATCCAATACGCAGTACTCGGCACCCCCCTTGTATCTGCACAAAGATCTATCCCCTTCTCGGAGTACTCTCGAGCATCGGTACAAGGGTCTGCCCCGTCCTCACTACCCGCCTCCTCCCGAAGTTCTCTAGAAGAATTTGTTAGGCTCTCGGACAAACGCTTCCCGAATGTCCATGCAAGAAGGGTCGTCCCACTCCTCAATGCCCAGCTTCCACCGGGATTCAATACAAGTACCTCCTACTCCCAGGAACTCCCGAGTGTCAGCACAAGTGTCCACCCAATTCCCGGTGCCAAGTCCCACCCAATTATAAGATCGACTCTGCCCTGGGGCTCGCTTGCAGGATCAGTACAAGGGTCCGCCCCGCCCTCGGTGCCAGGCTCCGCCCGGGTATCAGAGGAAAAATCAGCTCCGCCCTCGGGCTGCCCCCGAGAGTCGGTAGAAGGGTCCGCTCCGCCCTTTGCCGGCCCTTCTTCTATACCCACGCCTCGGGAGGATCTCAACCAGAGGATGGCGAGTCCGGAGAAGGCGAGTATCGCAGGCCACATGTTCGACGTAGTCGTAATAGGAGGCGGCATCTCAGGTCAGTGCGGACCTTAGCAGCAGCAGCAGTAGGAACCCTGATCGGCTCTGGGCGGGGGATCTGCATTAGCGCCCAGCATTGGTGATTGGTGGAGTTCTCCTGCAAAAGAGTGTAACTGGCAGGGCTGGGTCGGGATCCTGCTTGGAGAGAGTGAAGGTCGGGCCACCTTTGCTGGTGGTGTGAAAGGCAGGGACAATAATTTTACTAACACTACTGTTAAATACATACTGACATTTAATTAGCTCTTGTTATATAGTTAGGTTTCGCACTTTCCTCGGTAGTCCTGTGAGATAGGTACTTTATTTGCTCCCATTTTCCAAAATAAGAAATTGAGGTCTAGGGAGTTTCACTAATTCTCCAGAATCAAATCGCCTAGCCTGTAGGTAACTGAATGATTTTCTTCTACTTAAGACCCTCCTAATTCCTGCCGTAAAGAGAACATTAGCCTACAAATTCTTGTAGTATTGAGGTTGTTGTAGTATTATTCTAGTCCTGCTTCTCTCTAAGTACTTTTCCTCTGAAAATTTAGTTAAGTGAAGAGGAAGGGAAAATTTTTTCAGAAAAGGTTTTTGAAAAAAAAAAGAGATAAATGTGTGGGCTCCTAATTTTAACCTAGTCGGCGTTTTGATTTGTTTTGTTGGAAGGCAGGGCATTTATTTTCCCAAGGGGAATTCTTTTGTGAATCAGGGTCTGATCTCAGGTCTGGGTGTCTATCCTTTCATAAGAGTTTCCACTACCTGAATCTTGTCCTGTGATGAACCATTGTGTTCCCCTGATGCTGGCTTGTATTTGTAGGCGATCAACTGAGTGATGCATAAGACTTTTCAGCAAACCTCATAATTGATTTATTATTTCTCATTTCTTGTATAATTAATGCAGTGTTTGAAATTTAAAGTTGTGTGTCAGCTCTAGCTAGAATCCCACATTAATCTGTCCATAACTCAGGAGGGTGTTAACAATATCTGAAATATAATTGTAGGATTTGATTAAGAAAGAGGGAGAAAGGAGGTGGGAGGGAGTTAGTAGGATGTCCTCACAGTAGCCAGTTTTATGTATATTCCTTGGGAGGAAACATTGAACATACTTACAAATTAATTTTGTGTGGAGACAGCTTTTATTTGGTCTGCTAAGGATAAACAGTCATCATCTCCAGACATTGGCATGTTGCTTGGACAACTCTAGCTAGTGCCAACAAAAACATGCATGCATATTGAAACATCAGAGGAAAGCAGATTCTGGTGGACAATAAGAAAAATAATTATTTCCATTCATTCATTTATCATTCGTTCAACAAACATTTTTTAAGTACCTGTGATGAAGTAAGACAGTGTTTCCAAAAAACCTGTCCTCCTAGGCAAGCTTCTTAGAAACAATATGATTGTTGATTAGTTGGAAATAAATATGATAATGTGTGGTGTAAATTGATTAAGAGTTTTTCCCTCTCTCCCAGCTCTGTATTATCCATATTTCACAATTCAGAGTTCTTTCGGGAATTCTATTCCCATTTCTTGTCCTGTGCTTCAGTGTTCCTTCAGGAGCGTTAGTCTTTTTTTTCCCTCTTCCTGATTACCTCTTGTAAGCAGAAGTATATTTGCCATGTAATTGCTGAACCTTATCATTTATAGCCTTACAATTGCAGGTTACTTCTGTTTCTTATTCTAAATAAACTTTCATACTAAATCTTCTGCATAATTTTGCATTTTCTTCTCTTAAAGAGGGCATCCAAATATATAAATTTCAAGTCCCACAGAACCTGGACCTGTCTGTGGTCGCTGCCGTTTGTTATGTTGTTTATTTTCATTTGGGGAAACAGAGGGCATTTCTTGAACAGTAGTTCACACTCCTGTTCTTGAAGCCAGCAGTCCGACGGTGACAGAGGAAAAGACACTGGACTTCTAGTGTCATCTTGGTCAGATTTGAATAACTCTAACACTAAAATGGACCAGAAAAATTGTTTTCTGACTTTGGTGTCTTCTCAGGTGGTTCACAAGCAAAAGTGGATGTTAAGTCTGACCCAGGATAAATCCTGGACGCAAATTGCATGTTTCAGGCACTGGTAAGAGGCATTACATTCCAAAGTTCTTGAGAACTCAGAAACATCAAATTTCTGTGTGCGTAACAGACTTCCATGAGTAATAGTACATCACTGTATCAATTTTAATGCATTCAGATAATTCTTATAACTTTTGTCAGGACTTGCAGCCTTTCATATGTTACCTACTCATTTATATGGCCAATACTTAGCATCTGCAGTATTATGTGTGTGTATATATATGTATATATATATACACACACACACACACATATATATATACACATATGTGTGTATATATCCTAGCCTCCAGAAGATTACAAATTTTAAATGAAATTTCTCAATTCAATCCATTTAAACAGAATTATCTTTCATATCTTATAATTATCTTTGACTTCACAAAGAATAGTGGCATCTTGGTATATCTCCCCTTTATCATAAAATCATAGAGCATGTCTTAGAGTCGCACATCCCTTTTCTGTTCACTGACCAATTAAGTAACTTTATATACTATGTTAATAGATGAGAGGGGAAAACCTGATTAGTTGTAAGGGGTATAATGATATTTTTAACATGCTCTGGCCCTTAGCAATCATCCATCATTTTCTAAACTCCTTTCATGTTTTCTGTGACACTATTAGATCATGTACTTTTACTCCACACTTATTAGTCCTTTTCCATTCCTTCATTGTGACCATATTCTTGTGAACTCAGAGCTTCGAAATATTTGTGTGGTTCAGCTGTTCATCACTTTAGGGTTCTCATTCCTTCTTGGACTTCAGTTTTTCAATATCTGTAGAATGCCCTTAAATCTCAAATTTGAATCATTTTGTTTCTCTGAACTCCTTACCCAGAATTTATCTGCTCCTGGATATTTCACATTTGAATGTCTTTTTCTTTAGGTTCAACATATCCAAAAGCTACCTTGCCCTCCAACCCAGCTTGTCCTCCTTAATTTTCTTTCTTTCTTCCTTTCTTTTTTTTTTTTTTTAAGAAAACATGCAGGCAGGCAGGAGAGAGAGGAGGAAGCAGCATTTTTTTGTTGTTCATCTTGGTTGTCTCTCCCACTCCACAGGTCCTCAGACAGGAATCTGGGTCCTTGGGATGTATGCGGCCTGTTGTGGCTGGAGGTAGTAGACTTAACCATAAGCCACCAGGGCGTACCTTTTAGTTCTTAACTTTGTTTTTGGCACTACCAATCTTTTCATCATCTTGACACATGCTTTTCTTTGATCTTCTCTGTCAAATCAGCAGATTCTTCTCATCTGTCTTTTGGCTTATTCTTCTTCTCCATTCCCAGTGACTCCTCTGTTCACAGGACAGAACTTTGGCCCCTTGAGTTCACTTGATTATGACATCTTCCCAGTGACCACCCTTTCATTTGGGCTCTTCCTTCATGTCCATCCTGTGGTGTTCTCTGAGACTTGATTTTTTAAACACATCTTTTATCACTTTGCTGCTCTGCTCAGGACCTTCAATGGTCTATAATCAGCCTCTCAAATGCCCCATTCACACCATGAATTATCAGACTCCACATGATGGACAAGCAACATTTCCAGCCATTCCCAACACAGGCTTGAATTTTAGACTGCTCTCATTTCCTTAGTGCTACACCATACTTATTTCGTCCCTCCATCCCTTCCTGCTTTTCTTTTTCTTAACATGGCAGTTCTTCTTTCTGATCATTTATATCCTATCCATTATTTAATGCCTCATTAAAGATCTTTTCTTGA
>RJWH01010647.1:0-15740 GCA_004363575.1 Solenodon paradoxus
GAGGGAGAGGAGAGAGGAGGGTCTGGGAAGCGGGGAGAAGAGGGAAAAATAAAGTGGAAGGAAACATTAATAGTGGTTGTTTTCCTTCTTAAAATCGCAGGGTGGGAACTCATTGCTAATAGCTCTTTTCCCCCAAGCTGCTGTAAATAAGATGACTTTCAAGGGCAGTCACATCCTTTTAACGTGAATAGTTATGCATTCACAGATCAACTGTGGATATTTGAAGATACAGCTACAACTTCAAAACTATGCACTATGCGTGCTGCTTCCGTTCGTCCCTCCAGATCACGCGCCACCCCTTTCTGCCCTACTCCATGCAGGTGAGGCTCCTGTGTTCTCTGACTTTTGGTTGGTTTGATTAACAGGGACTCCAGTTACAAAATCAGAGGGCAGAGGAGCCTCGTTCCCCAAACTCTTCCTGCCTTGAAGGACTGTGGGTCTGCAGGTCGGCTCTCTCCCTGGGCCCCATCAATACTCCTCGGTTCTCCTGCTGGTTCCTGATGCTTCTCTGAACCCCGCCTCGGCTCTAGAGTAGCCTCATTAAATTCAGTACTTTTCAAAATGCAGCATGCGTAAGAGTCACCTGCAAGTCTTGTTAAAACATGGATTCCAGCCCACCTCCACTCTTTCTCTTCCCCCACACCCCAACCCTTCTATTCACCCCCAAGAGCCTGATGCAATAGGTCTGGGTGGCGCTGAGACGTTTCATTTCTAACAAGTTCTTAGGAGATGCTTATATTGCCGGTCCAGGGACCACACTTTGAGCAGCAGTCCTTACATTTAACCCCTGGGGAATGGCCTCTTCTTCCTAAAAGTTGCTCTTAATACTTGATGGGGCAGGTCCAGGAGACATTTCTGCAATGGTGGACATGCTCTTTAAGATTCTGGCAGTCACTTGTGGCTCATGAGTACTTGAAACATAGCCAGTGACACTGGCAAACTGGAGTTTCAACACCATTGAATTTTCATTAACAAAAACCACTGGTTCCGGTGCGCCCCGGTGGCGGAGGGGTGGGGCGCAGTCCACACAGAGCCCAAGGTCCCGGGTTCATGTCCTGGGGCCGGTGGCAACGACCAAGATAAAAAACTAAATAAGATCAAGTGAGCTTTTTTTTTTTAATAATAATAATAATTGTGTCTGAGCAATTGGCACTTTCAACATTCTACTTCCCCCAGACCGACTGGTTCATTAGCCGCCCTTTATCTCCAGTTACTGCAGGGGACAGGTTTTTCATTGTCTAAAAGCTCATCATTCAAGTCTCATTTTCTCCAACAGCAATTTCCTTCAGGCCATCCAGCTCCATCAACAGTGTCCTCAAGGGCCTTCCGCCACCTCCTGCAACTTCCTTCCAAGGCCGCTGGCACATGATTTAGGTGTATGTGGTGGCAGCATCCTACTCCTAGGTACCAATTTCTCTCTCAGGTATGTCTCTCTGCCTAAGAGTGACTCAAACAGCATTCTTTCTCTCTCCTGACCCCGTGGGTTGACGGGTCAGCCAGGTGAGTGTTCTGTTCTATGTGACGTTGGCAGAGCCACTAAGATGATTTTCAGATCTGGCCAGGAGCTGGGGCCGGCGGGATGCTCCGACAGAGCCGTCCACACATGCCCGAGTCCAGGCCACATCTTCCCCGCTCAGCTGGGGCCTCCCAGCGTGGAGCTGGATTCCAAGAGGCAGGAAGTGCCGGCTGTGCGGAGATCCCAGAACGTCGCTTCTGGTGCAGTGGAAGGCTCGGAGCCAGTCCTAGGACCAGCATAGACACCTGCCTTGGTGTGAGGAGTGGCGTGTGCAGAGATGGCAGGGCGGATTGCTGGGGCCGCCTTTGGAAACTAGCTGCCCAAGTGCCTCTGCCCCTGGCGGGCGTCTTTCCACAGCATCGAGGGACTGTGTCGACCATCGCTTCTCACACATCAGTGGACGACAGCCTCCAGGCCTTGTGCTAATATGCAGACTCTAAGATGCGGTAGCCGCAAGAAAGGGCGAAGAGGCCACGTGTTCAGCCAGTTTCAGGTGATGCTGGTGGGGCCGCTTAGCAGGCAGACTGCGTTCTCAGGAGCAAGGATGTGGATTCTCTGGCAGAAGCAGGAAGCAGGGGTTTCGGATCACAGACCTACATTCAAAACCCACTCTATGGAAATGCAGATCAAAACCACCTTGATGGTGATTTGGTGGGGGCGGGGTGTGTGGCCATAGGGAGCCTTTACATGGGAGTCTATTTCGACGTATAAAAATAATAAAAAAGAAAAAAAAATTTTTAAGAATCCGATGAGATTCCACCTCACGCCATCCAGAATAGTCTATTTCCAAAAGTCTAGAAATAGCAAGAGTTGGAGAAGAGGACGTGGAGAAAAGGGGAACTCTTCATTGTGGGTGGGAATGTAAATTAGTGCAGCCTCTCTGGAAAATACCCTGGAGATCCCTGAAAAAAAGAAAGATGGAGCTACCATGGGATCCAGCGATCCCACTCACAGGCATCTACCCAGAGGATATAAAATCTCTAATCAGGAAAAACATCAACACCCCCGTTGCTTAGCAGCACAGGTCACCATCTCCAAGACCTGGAAATAGCCTAGATGCGCATCCACAGAGGACTGGGTGGAGAGCCTGGTTTAGATACTCGTGGAAGCCTCAGCAGCTGTTAAAAATAAACGAGATTGTGCCCTTCGCGACAATCTGGGTGGAACTGGAGGGGATCCTATTAGGTTAAAGCAGTCCGAAAGAAAAAGAGAACTACGGGGCGGTTTTGCTCGTGCGTGGAATACAGTGAAAGGAAACAAACAGATAAACCAACCCCAGCAAAACACAAGATGATGGCTGCCAGGGCGGTGGGAGTGGGGAGGGAGGAAGAGTGGGAACAGGGCTGGGGAAGACACTGGAATCGGTGGCGGGTGCGTGTGGGACACCCACAGATGAGAAGTGATTTCAATACCTTAAAGTGAGTATGGCTTTGTAAACAAAAGAAATAGTAACAAAATAATAACATTTAAAAAAAAACAAAACAAAAACAAACCCATCTCTAGCACTCTTTGCTATGGGTTCTTGAGAAAAGTATCTGGCACTTGTAGCCTCAATTTCCCCATCTGTTAAAGGAGAATCATGGAATAATTGTGAGAGCAAATGGGAAGACGTGCCTGTGGGGTACAGTGACACTGGAGTCTCTTGGAGTCTCTCGCTAACCTGTGTGTCTTGGGGCGCTTCACTTCCCCTCTGAGCTTTAGTTTATTGACCTAAAATTAAAGTGGAGCCGGAATGATAGTAACAGCTCATAGGGCAGCTGTGACCATCCAAGGGGACCTGATGCTCAAAGGAGGAGGTGATGGGAGATGTGGGATATAAACCAGCTCCCTTCCCTGGCTCCCCCTCTGCTCATCCCACCCTCCCAGAAGGCAGCATTGGCTGCTCTTGGGTGGAAGGCTGAGGTGGAAGGAAGCAAGGACTAAGCTTCTAAGGTGAGTGAGCTTGGAGCTAACCCATGACCTGCCTCTAGGAAGGACCCCTCCCTAGAAAAGTAGGGTTCTTCTCCCCCTCGTGGGTTGGAACCAAGGAGATAACCAAGGACTGTATTTGTCCTAGATGCTAGCAACTTGCCTCTCGGCCCCATTGCTGGTGTGATGAGTGATTCCTGCTGGGAGAGTCAGCTGTGGGCTTCTGATGTGAAGAGTCACGAGGCAGGAGGCCCAGAATCCTCTGAGCTATAGCTCTGTGTGGGCTGTGCCTGCTGGGACCTGTGACCCACTCCTGGGAATCAGATGAACTGGACCACAGAGGACAATTCAGTCTACCTGGTCATATATTTGGGCTTCCTTGTTTCCAGTGAGATCTTTGTAGAAGACAAAATGCCCTCGAGCCTTCAGGACATGAACCAAAGCTGCCATTGGTGGGAATAAGGCCACCATGACAAGGCAAGAAGATATGATCAATGTTTATCTTACACTTACTCCATGTTAGGTTCTGAGACAAATGTGTAAATATGCATTACCTCTCCCTTACAACCACCCTCTGAAGAAGACAGCCTCATAATCCCTGTTTCAGGTAAGAACACTGATACACAGAGATGCTCGAGGTCACGCAGTGAAGTGGCGTGGCCTGGACCTGAGTTCACAGCCGCCTGATGACAAAGGAGGCTGTGCGACCTGATTTCTGCCACCCGCTGGAATTTGGCTGGGGTCAGAGGAGGGTAGCATCTCAGTTAAATGTAAGGTTTCTTCTCCGGTTCGTGAGTATGATGCTGGTTGTCCCCTGATCTCCCTGCCTGTCTCTTACAAAACACCACACACGCACTCACACCCACACACGCACACACATACACCCCTTGGGAAGCAGAAAACAGAAGAAAGCAGCAATCTAGGAAGCTAACTCACGTGGTTCTATTGACCAAGGCCAAACTGGAGGAATTGGTTGATTCGTTGTGGATATATTTCCACACCTGAGACACTTGGTACCACATGCTCGGGTGACCAATTGTTCCAGGCTGGATGGCCCATGCATGAGGCTTGACACCATCTGACATCATCTTTCCTTGTGTGCAGAACTCTTCCCCACCAGGCTGTGTCTTCCTCAAGGACTCAGACCTGAGCCTGTCTGTGCCAAGTCCCTGCACTCCTGCCATAGTCTCTGAGACAAGAGCCTCTTCTGTGGTCACTCTGTCCCCACTCGGTCCCTCCTCCAGCCTACCCACCTGAATAGTCTCTGAAGAGGCAAATTAAATGATGTCACTCTCAGCTTAAAAAATATCTCAGGGGGCTCCCACTGACTTTCCCACCAAGGGCATTTCTCATCTGCTTGGGGCATCCCGCCTGGAAGAGCTGGTCACCTGGGCATCTGGTGCCAAGTGTCCCAGGCATGGAGGTGCATCCAGAGGGGATCAGCCAATCCCTCCAGGTCTGCCTTGGTCAGTAGAACCACATGAGTTAGCTTCTTAGATTGCTGCTTTCTTCTTACTGTTTTCTTCTTCCCAAGGGGGGTGTGGGAGCGTCAAGAGTGCTTCTGAGATTCATCTCCTGCCATTCCCTCACCCACAGTCAGCTCTCCGCCTGCCCCGCTACCTGTGGCAACCACTTCCTCAAATGTGCTCATGCTGTTTCCTCTGCCAGGAAAGGCCTTTCCCCAAGAGACCAGCAGGACAGCTCCCCTCTCTCGAGACTCAGCTAACTCACTATTACAATCAAGCTGCAAGCTGGCCTCCCTCATCAGTGGTTGACTATCAAGAGCAAGACATACCAGATGCCCAGGACAACCCAGGGCCATCAGCTAGCCCTCGGGGCAATGGATGGGGGCAGGTCTCATCCTCGGCCAGAATCCTCCTTGCCAATCTCAACAGAGTCAGCTTTATACTCTTCCAAGGGAACTTCTCACACCATCCCGACCTCTACCCAAAGCTTCAATTCCCCAGAACACCTAACTCTGAAATAAAGAAAATTGGTCCTTTTCACCCCTCTTCTGTAGCCAGAGGGGAAGGAGGGAGAGACATCCCCGGGAAGAAACTACCTTGGAATGGTCTAGAGATTCAGACTCCAGCTTGGGGGTGGAGGACAAGAGGTGGATCACTCCCCTTTCTCGTGGAGAGTGACTCAAGATGTAAGGACAGTCTCATTCAAGACCATATCCAGCCCTTTCCTGGCAAACTACTACCATTTGTCGCCCTTTGGGAAAAGCATGAGCAGAAGAGAAAAAAATTAGGGAAGTATTTTACCCTACAAGCCCCACCGTCTTCTGGATGAATTGCCTGCCATGCCTAGAGCCACAGAGAAGTTTCAAGCACTGACTCTCCCAGGATTCTCGTAAATTGTCAGCTTCAACAGACGGAAGCTAAACTAAACTTGCGGGACAAGAGGAAGAAGCATAAACGTTAAAAACATAATCCTTCAAGTGTATCCTTTCATTTCCTGACTGTTTCTTCTCCAAGGGGAGCCAGTTTTTCTTTTCTTGCTCTCTGTTTTTATTTATCTGACTGCACATAGAAGAGTCAGAGATCATCGATTTGCTTCTGACTCACCACACTTACCATGGTGCTCCAAGAGAAAAGAGGGGTGTAGGAGTCAGCAGTCTGTTGGGGGGGTCCCTCCCGGGGGGGTCCCTCCCCACCCCATCCTTGCCAATGACATGTCTTCCGGTGATTGCTCCACCTCTCCAAGCCACAGTTTACTCATCTGCACAATGGGTATATTCAGGGCTGCCGCTCAGGATCGTGGTGAAATTTGCATGGGGTTATATATATAAGAAGGAATATGCAACCAGTATTCAACAAACGATTATTAGTAGTATAGCTGTTATTATACATGAATGGGAGACTTAAGATAGCTCGGTGGCCACCAGCAGTCCTAGGACCCTCATCTCTCCCTCAGCATTTTATTTCCCTTGCCTGCTTTCTTTTCCAGATAGCCTTTATGAGTAACATATATGCATGTATACATACATACATATATATATATATTTATATACTGTTTATTTCCTTATTTGTAATTATATTGCTTCCTTATAGAGATTTTAAACTCCTCGGAGGCAAAGATCTTGGTCTACTTGGCAATATTGCCAGAATTCCAGCACTTTCAAATTCCTTACACATAGCAGATGTTCAAGAAATGTTTGTTGAATGAAAAAGTCAGCGAGTGGGTTGAGTGAGTGAGTGAACAGCCCTCTCCAACACTCTGCTCTCTAGTTCTCACTCCAACCACTGGAAAGAGAGAACAAATACCATTGTCTGCTGTGCCCATTGCAATTTCCATGACTCTCAAATAGACCAAAGAAGGATCTGGCTTCTGGATATCTTTGCTGTGTAAGACACCACCCCCAGCTCGGTGGCATAAAATAGCAAGCACTTTATTTTGCTCCTGACTTTGTGGGCCTGGAATTCTGCTCTCAGAAGCAATTGCCATCAGACACTCGCTAAGAGGTGGCATTTGAAGGCTCAACCAGGGCGGGTAGCCCACATCCAAGACGGTTCCCACAGGTGCTGGAGCTGACACTGGCTGTCTTCAGGACCTCGACTGGGATTGCACCAGGAATTCCTACCACGGCCTCTACGGCATGCCAGTCTCAAGTCAGTGAAGATTTCTTCCACGGCAGATGGCTTCCCCCAGGACAAAGACCCCAAGATGACAAGACAGAAGCTTTGCCTGCTGTCAGAGTGTCACCCCTGCCATACTCTACCAGTCAAGGTTCTCATAAGCCTGCCCACGTGCAAGAGGAGAAGACACAGATCCACTGCTTGGTGGGAAGAGTACTGAAGGGTTTAAGGCCATGTTTTCAGACCTCCACAGACATGATAGATGATCTCCTGGGGACCAGCCAGGAGTCCGAAGTCAGCGAAGCGAGGGTGGATGAGGGACAGAATAGGGTGGTAGGGACTGAGGGGGAGCGGCACCTTTTGCCCCTATGAAGGGAGCATCCCTGACTTAGCTCCAGTGAAGTACAGAATTTCCCAATTTTAAAAATGCTGTGTGAACCACCCAGGGAAAATCTGAAGACCCACAGGTTTTCTTTGTTGACCCCTACCTGAAGCAGTGCTTTGGGAAATGGAAACATTATCCATTATGAGGGGTCTGCCTCTTACTCCTTCAGACTCGCGGACCCTGAAGAACCTTTGATTCCTCCCTTCTCAAACACTGGGAGCCACCTGGATGGGCTCTTTGGCAGAAATGAGCCATCACCAATTCTGAGAATGAGAAAGAAAAACCAAGGGAATAAAGTAAAGCAGGCGGCACACCCTGCCATCACAGACCAGGTGATTTACCTGTGTTCCTGTACCAACATCCTGAGACAGGCATGACCACCTTCCTGTCACAGGCGGGTAAATTGTGCCTCCAAGCGATCGGGCCCTGTGCCTGAGTTCACACAGGTGGAAGGAGGTGGACTCCAACAGGACCCAGAGCTGGGACACAAAGACCTGCCCAGCAGACCATGGCCCTTGGGGTCACAATACATAATCAAGATGGTGGCCCAGACTGGGCTGGTCAAGTATGGAATCACCATGCTCCTGTGTATAACAGGAACCTCGGAGCCTTAAAATGGGCCAAGAGGTGTCGGCTTCAACAGACAATTCACTAAACTAAACTTGAGGGCCAAGAGGAAGAGGCATAACATTCTACTCTGAGCATCTCCCGGTTGGTGGTCATTATACCGGGAGACTAAATGGTTTGGTGATAATAAAAAATACCCTGCACAGCATTCTGTCTCTCTCTGCTACCTCCTGTTTGCATGTATTTTTTCACTTAATCCTTAAAACTGTCCATTTGATGCTGAGGAAACTGAGGCACAGAGAGGTCAAGCAACTTCTCTGGGGTAACACACTAGTCAAGTAAGTGGGAGATTGAGGGATATAAGCCAAGGCGGTTGGAACTCAAAGTTGTTCTCTGAAGCCCCAGGCTTTCCAGCCTGTAAACCCCACTGTGGGCCACGTTCATCGATCAGGTGTGACTGGACTGTGGCTGTCACACAGGAGGCGATGGCGAGCCGCCTCTCAAAGGGCCCTCCTGGATGACCTCATCTGGATGTATTCGTTCATTTCTGGTGCTTCTCCAGCACAAGGACACAGGACCCTAGAGTCAGTGCTGTTTGGGAAGACCGATACATGCTGGCAAAACTCACGAGAGACTGATGTACGCACCAGCATGAACGCACAGCAAATGCGTTCACTTACAATGATCACGAGACACGCCAAGAGGACCAGAATGCCTCCACTGGCACAAACAGCACATTCATTCCTTGTCTGGAGCCAAACTGCAATCATTTCTTCATTAAACCAGTATTTACGGAGCATCTGCTCTGGTGTGAACAAAACTGACATGGAGAGAAGGTGATCTGGTGAGTATGTAATCAAAGACTCTACAGTGTGATGGTTTGGGTGGTGACAGAAAACCACCTGTATCTGCTTAAGCAGAAAGAACAATCTGTTACAAAAAATGGGGGTGGCGGTGTCTCTCATGGAACATAGTAAATTACACTTCGGCCTCAAGAATGATAGCAATTAAGAACAACAAGAGTTAGAAAAGACAGAAACCATGGCATTCTCTCTCTGTCTCTCTCTCTCATATACCTGTGTCTTATATGTGTATATTTATACATATATATTTATTTTTATATTCCCCAATATAAAATATGTACATATACATATTATAACTACATCTGTACATAATGTATATATTTACATATCAAATATATTATTTCTCTGTACTGAAAATACATATAGATATCAAAGACCTACATATTTACCTGTATATTAGATATATTTACATATATGTGTATATACATATTTATGCCCTAATCTCTCCCTCCCTCTGTCCCTCTCTCCTCCCATGCTATCAGATCAGTTGCTCACTCTACATCTGCTTCCATCTTTTCTTGTATCAGTCAGAAAACTCAGCTGCATGGAAACTTAACTACAATTGATTTTAACAGAAAATTAAATTATTGTAAGGATATCAGAAGACTCATCAAATCTCCAGGAAGCCCCCAAAAAACAAGACCAAAAAATGGAAAAAAAAAATGACAGACACAAGTTGAGTCTAGGCAGTGAGTCATGACCCAGATCAGGCGACAGAGCCAGCCCAGTGACGACACCACTCAATCACTGCCAAACCCAGACATCTCAGCTGGCACCCTCCACTCTGCCCAGATGCAGGGTGCACTGTGACAGAACACAGTCCCCGGGACACCTCTGTTGAGTGTATCAGTTTTTGCTGTAGAAAACACAGTACACAGCACACCCTGGTGGAGTGGAGGTTTGGCGCAGTCCACATGCATCCCAAGGACCCGGGTTCGTGTCCTGGGACTGAGAGCCAAGAACAGGATGAACAACTAAATAAAGTAAATAAAGTGCTTCTTTCTCCTCTCTCTTCCTGCCTGCTGCCTCTGCTCTCCCTTCATTCCTGCCTGTACCTGTCCTTTAAAAAAAGAAAAGAAAACACGATACACACATAGACGATGTATACACATACACCCAAATAGAGAGAATATAATAATATCCAAGTAGAGAGTTTAATGAACTCCTGACACTAGCTGAATGAAGTCTCAACTCGTGATCCATCGTTTCATCTGTTCCCCATCCCACCACCAAAATATTTTGAAGCAAATACCATTGGTCCTATCATTTTATCCAAAGCTATTTCAACATGTATCTCTAGCACAGAGTGTTACAACCTCAGCACAGCAGACACCTGAGATCAGATCATTCTGTAGGGGTGTCCTGTGTATAATAGGATGTTTAGCAGCTTCCCTGATGTCTACACACCCAAGGTCAGTAATCCTCCTCACCCTCAGCTGTGATAATCAAGTATGTTTCTACACATTACCAACTGTCTCTGAGAGAGGAAACTGTCCTAGATTTTTATATGATCACCACTATTTGAACACTTAAAAATTAAACACAATTCCTCAATATCGCTCAATGTCAAGTTCAAAAGAATCTGATTGCCTCATAAATAGTGTTACCATACTTATTTGCTAAATTCTGGATTAAAACAAGGCCTAAACCTTGTCACTGGTTGATATGTCTCATAAGATTCTTTTCTTCTTTTTTTTCCTTATCCTTTTCTCTTTATTTTAAGCCTCTTTCCATAATAGTCTTCCTTTCCTCTTTTCTCTTTCCACCGCCCTTGCCATGTGTTCATTAAGACCTTAGCTCCTGTAGAGAGGTTTCCACAGTTTGAAATGGGTTGGTTATAGCCTCATGGTTCCCCACTCCTCTGTCTCCCGTATTTTCTGGAAATCAGTAGTTAGATCTAGAGGTCTGATCCAATGAGCGCTCTATTATGAACTGTGTCGTGGTTAGGGGCACACTTCCCTCCAAAGGCCACGAAGTAAAGATGAATATAAAGTATCGAAGACAGGCATTTGCCTTTTCGGTTGTATATGAGCGGCCATTGGCAATCATTTCTTAAAATATTTCATTCGGTATTAAAAACAGTAAACTGCTATCATACCTTCTTTGTGTGTTAACTGGAACTCTTAAAAAGAGAACTTGCGATCATCGACTTCTGGATGGTGACTCGATAGGGTGCACTTTCGGATCTTTCCCCACAGACACACAAAAAAAAAAAAAAAAAATCACCAGTTTTCCTGAGACAAACACCAAAAAACAACTGGTAATTCAGCTGGAGACAGATGGGCTGGTGACTAATGGTGGGTGAGGGCACCTGGCGTGGTTCTCAGCTAAACCGCAGTTTTGGATTTGGGATGCAGTGCGGGAATCTCCCAAAGCATGGTGGGGTGGAGGCTAGGGATTCCGGGACCAGCTGCAGAGGCAGAGATGCAGTGGGCAGAGATGCAGAGCCACAGAGGGCAAACTTGGGAGGGGGTAAAAGGAGAGCCAGTGCACCGGGAGCTGAGCTGGAGCCCACACGGTGAAACTGCTCTGGGTGCAAGCCTACCGGAAATCAGCCGGAGAGCTCAAACCCCTCCCACAACCATTTCACACCAAAGTCTGGAGTTCACTGAGCGGAAATCCCGCCCACCGGAAATCCCACTCATCGGCTGCCCCACCCCCTGGAATGCAGTGGGGGTGGGGCAAACCTCAAAGCTACCCGCTAGCACCACCTTGTGGGTAGAGCCGAAACTGCAGCCTGATTGCCAATCCTGGGCAAGTCAAACCTACACAACGCCAGGGATACTGAACCCTCAAAAACATTAACAGAATGCCAAATACAGCGAAGGCCAGAGAAATATACATGAAATGATGGATCCAATCAAAAACCCAGGGGAAAATCTGAATATAGCAGACATATGTAAATTACCTGATGAGGAATTTAGGATAACAGTGATTAGCATTCTCATGGGAATCCAAAAAATCAGTAGAGGCAGTAAGTGAGAATGTCAGGAAACAAAGAGAAGAATTAAAACAAGACATCAAACAGGTAAGAGACATGATGGTTGAATTAAAGAACCCAATAGAGGGGCTCAACATCCATGGAAGGATGGATGAAGCTTCCAATAGAATCAGTGATCGGGAAGATAGGACAGAGGAACTCAATCAAGCAAACCAGCAAAGAGATCAAAAAATTCAAAGAACCAAAGGCAGCATTCGAGACCTCTGGGATAACATCAAAAGGAACAACATGCACATCATAGGGGTCCCAGAGGAAGAGAGAGAGAAGGGGGAAGAAACCATATTTGAAGAAATAATAGATGAGAACTTCCCCAATTGGAAGAATGAAGCAAGCCTCCAGATCCAGGAAACTCGAAGAGTTCCCAATAAAAGAAACTCAAACAGAAACATACCAAGACACATCATCATCAAAATGTCAAAAATATAAGAAAGGCCATTAAAAACAGCCAGAGAAAAATGTGTCACATACAGAGGAGCCCCCATAAGATTGTCAGTGGACTTCTCACATGAAACTCTGCAGGCCAGAAGGGAATGGCAGAATATATTCAAAGTGCTGAAAGAAAAGGCGTTTCAACCTAGAATACTATATATCCGGCAAGATTATCATTCAGAACTGGAGGAATGATCAAAACCTTTTCTGACAAGCAAACATTAAAGGAGTTTATCACCACACAGCTTGCAAAAAATATTAAAGGATGCTCTATAAAGCATCAAGAACCACACAGAAACACAGTAAGACAGTAAATACACTAAGATGGGTGTCATCTGACAGCCTTGGTCACATTAAAACCTCCAGCACAGTTTCTTGCTTCCGGCCCTTCTTTGTCGGTACAATTCATCAACAACCCGGTGGAAGTTTCCCTTTCTTGCCTGCCAGCTTCTGTGGACTTGCCATGAACTAGTCCTGACCCGGGACAACACAGTGACTTTCTTCACCACCAATGGACAACAACTACACCTTCCCCAGATGGCAAGAATCCAGCCTTAGGAAGAGGCTTCATCTTTTCAACATGTTCCTTCCTTTGATACTCTCTGCTCTCACTCCCTGGGTACATTTTAGAGTACTCAACCCCTTTATAGTTAGTGCCCTGGTGTAACTCACAATTATATGTAAACTTTCCATGTTTTCATTAAAAAAAATCTTGTAAAAAAAATTCAACATCGTGGTGAGCCCTGGTGAAGTGGAGGTTAGATCCACTATTTCCAAAGCAGCAGAGTCTATGTCGGGTCACATGACAGGGGAAACACTCAATAAAACAACTAAATAAAAATAAACAATTCTTCCTCCTCTTGTTTCTCTCTCTCAAAGAAAGAGGGTTTGCCTTTCCACTATGTGGCTACTTTAACAGTTTGCAGAAAGCAGAATGCTGATTCCCTTTATTTACCACTTTTTACAATAATGCATCTGTAAACTAGCATCCTCCAAAGCGGACCTGGGAGCTTGTGTTGTAGTCTCATCATGAGCTCATGAAATAAGACATAGTCAAAATGTTTCAGTCTGTTGCCATTAAACTTTTGAACTTGAACTGCTCTCTCTGGCCAGTGGGAGTCCCCTCGGATTGACTCCTGAGTCCTCTGCACGACTCTCAGGGGTCTCAGGTAGCTTTCTGGTTTCCTGGATGAGAAAATACTCCAGATTTACTGTCCACAGGCCCGAGTTCCTCCTAGGAAATTCCAGCTTCCTGCCAACTCCGGCCCCAGACTCCAGGTCCAGACTGCTGAGCACAGCTCGCCAAGGGTCACCTGCCCCTGCTCCAGCGGCCAGGAGGCTTGGGAAGCAAGGGTTTGGTCCTCAGGGCTTCTGTGGCCCGAAGCAGCGCTGCTCCCACCATGCTGACAAAAGGGGAAATTCAGCAGACTTAAGGAAGCGGGTTAGACAATGGACACCCCTCCAAACGAAGGATGTCCTCATACAAGCACCCCCTCTATAAGAGACTTTTTCAGTACCTACAGCCATACATGGCTGCCCCACAGCTTCTGAATTCACACAGTCCTGCAATTCAGCGGCAAGAGAAAAATGATCCCAATTTTAAATCCCAGGAAGGTGGCTTTGATTGTTCCCATCTGGATCAAGTATCATCAGCATTAGTTTAAGAGCAGGGTTATGCAATATGTGCGCATCCACTGGGGCTCCCCATGGAAGCTGAGAAGCAACAAACCTCAAAGAAAGGGAGACCCCTGAGCTGACACCCGAATGACTTCTTTACTGATTCCTCTTTGTTTTCGTTTGTGATTTTTTTCAAAAGGAAGGAAGCAGGCAGAAATAATAACAAATAGGCAGACAGGCAGGCAAGAGAGGAGGAAGAAGCATTTTTTTTACCTTGTCATCATCCCTCTTTTTCGGACACAACAAAACCAAGTTTGGCAGCATTGATATGCATCATCCTACTCGGAGAGGCAGAGTCTACAGTCTGCAGCAGAGCCCTGTTCTTCGAGGGGACTCCCTCTTGCCTCACCCACATGTGTGGGAACTCAGGTCTCCCCAGTGTCCCGAGGTGACGCTTTCTCTAGCATCATCTGAGTCACTTCCTTGTTCAGTTATCACCCAGGGAGACACCTGCGTTTAAAGTTAGAGCAGATTTCTCCTCTATCGCTCTGCAGTGCTGTCTGAGACACATTGCACTTCTCTTTGGACAAAAGTGTTCTGAGCGACACCGACAAGTACTGCTACAGGGAGAGCGGTGGTGGCTTCTGCTCGCAGATAACTGCGAACTCTGGGTTATTTGTACCCGTGAATGGGAATTTCTCCGGCCAAGAGCAACACCAGAGCGGTGGTTAAAAACAGAGCAGAGCCTGGTTCCGATCCCAGCTCCTCCCTGTGGAAATCTTGCACAAATGACTTAATCTCTCTAAAGCTCACCTGTAAAATAGGAACAGCACGACTGACCTCCTAGAGGGGATGTGAGGATAAAGAAAATAAACATTTAGCCTAGGGCAGTCCCTGGCATGGGTAAGACTGCAAAACCATTGTTCTACAGCCATTTCCCTGCTTTACAAAAAAGGCCTCCGGCATCAACGAAGGGTTTTGTTGACCAAAACTCCCTCCAGCCCCACGGGATGCCGCCGGGCAGTGGGCCGGGAATGTTTAACCACACTCGGAAGCCTGTCTCAGCAGCATGTTTTCCTGCATCGGGGTGCAATTTTGTAATTGCTCTCAAGTAGACGGACTCGGTTCTGCCAGCCACGCTGTAGGAGATCAGTTTCAGGGTTTGGGTTTCATAACAGACATGGGCACCAGCTGTCTCAAGTTTGCCAGATGGTCCCAGGGAGCATCAGAGCAGGGCTGCGGGCTGGAGGGCGACAGGGGCTCACTTCTGACTTCATCAGGTCACTACCACGATGTGCTCCCCTTGGCTCGCTGCCCACTAGTGACCTCCTAGTGGCAGGTCCAAATAAAGGGAGAGTAGAAGGCAAAGCCTTGGGGGGTACCACTGAGAGCAGAGGTTGTCAAACTGTGCTCAGAGATGCGGAAGGGACCCCAGCCCTATCAGGTCTCCCCACTCCCCCTTTAATAACATCGATTATCGCAATCAGAGCCAAAGTTGATTGAGGACGCGGAATACGCAGGGCACGGTTCTAAGTACTTTGGATGGGTTTGTGCGTCACATCCTTGCAACAGCTCCCACAGCTGGGTGTCATCAGAAACCCTCTTTCACAGAAAAAGGAACCAAAGATCAGACAGGTTAGGTAACAGATCCAAAGTCACCCAGCTAGTACGCACCAAGACTGGAACTGAGAGCTGTGCAGTGTCGGGTCACAGTTCAGCCTCTTAAACCCTCGGTCTAATTCATTTTAATTTGTGCAGGTTTCTGCATGAGGTTCAGTATCACGGAGGGGAGTGTGTGTGTGTGTGTGTGTGTGTGTGTGTGTGTGTGGTGAGGGGAGAGAGGAGAGAGGGGAGAAGGGAGAGGGGAGAGGGG
>RJWH01010648.1:0-15738 GCA_004363575.1 Solenodon paradoxus
TATTACTGCATTACAGAATCCCTTAGAGTGTGACTTTATTCCCACTCTCTAGATAAGGACTCAGAGCTACAGGATGTTGTTAGGAAGTTCATCCAATCTAAGGGGTATAAATAGGATTTAAAGGCAAAATTTTGGCCTTTCAATACGTTTCTAGGTTCAGAGCTTTTTTTGCTTATATCATTTGGCTTCATCATTTAGTTAATATCAAGAGAAAATGTGAGCCATTCTAGAATATAAACAGATGAGTCGACAAAGGCCCAGGATCAGTGTAACTTGCCGTCAGAGCTCTGAATATGAGCATTACACATAGCTTGGAAACACGATGTAACTTGCAGGATTGAGAGATTGGTTAAATGTACTGAGCTGAGGGACTGGATACTGGGAAGTAATATTTAGTGCGTAACTATTGCTTTAGATGCTATACATTTATTTTAAGAGTGTATATAACTATGGAACTCATAAGTAGTTAGCTTTAAAAACAAGGAATCCATTGTTTTCCTCAAATTATTTCTTTTCCTGCTGCAGAGCTTCACATCTAATCCTGCTTAGCAGCAGCAGCAAAAAGGATTATACCAGAGCACAATTTGTTAGGTTGTTATAAACATGAAATCATGTGTAAAGGAAGCTGCTAGGCCTTGTCTTTTGATAAAATGATAGTCTGCCAATATAGTGGGTACCCTGGTGGAGTCGTGGTTTGGTCAACTACTTCTGACCCAAGTGCAGTCCACATACATCCTGGGGACCCAGTTCGTATCCCGGGCCAGGGAGAACAGCTAAGAGGTACAACTAAATAAAATAAATAAAGTGCTTCTTTTCCTCTCTCATCCTGTGTGCCTGCCTACTCATCTTCACTCTTCCCTGCATCTTTCCTTAAAAAAAAAAAAATCAGCGTAGAAGCTCCAGAACGAAAATGCCTAAGTTAGGGGCCGGCAAACTTGTCCAGTAAATGACCAGATAGGAAATACTTTAGGCTTTGCAGGTCACATGGTCTTTTTAGCAGCTTTTCGGCTCCATAACTGTAAAACTAGTCATAGATAATGCAGAAACAAATGGACATGGCTGTGGGCCAATCAAACTTTAGGGATATTAAAATGAAAACTGTCATAATTTTCATTTTTCACGAAATATTCTTCTTTGGATTTTTCAACAATTAACACATGTATGAAACTACTCTTGGCATGCCCTGGTGGAGTAGCGGTTAGGTCAGTTGCCTCCAAAGGAGCACAGGACACATACTGCTGGGTTTGAGTCCCGGGTCCAGAGGGAGACAGCCATGTGAACAACTCAATAAAAATAAAGATGCTTCCTTCTCCTTTCTTTTCCTACCTGCCTGCCTACTTGCTTTCACCCCTGCCTGCACCTTTAAATACAAAACAAAACAAACAAACAAACAAAAAAACACCACTCTTCTCTCACAGGTTCTACAAAAGCATGCAGCAAGCTGGATTTGGCCCCTGGGTCTCAGATGGCAGACTCCTAGTCTAATGAGTACAGAAAGGGCCAGACGGGGTTTGTGTGGGTGAAGGAGGAGATGTGGGTTTGCTTGAGAGAGAGAGAGGAGCATCGGGGAGAACACATACCTGACTCCAGGTTTAGAGGGGATCGGGGAGAAAGTGCCTCTTCGGAGTGGGCCGGCATCCAACACAATAAAGAACAGTGTCTGTTGCCTCGAGGAATTGTTCTGAACAGACTTGCTCAGAATGACTCACCAGCTTGAACAAAGCTGGAAAGATGTGCTGCCTATTATTCAAAGGCAGTAATCTGCCCACCTGTGTCTCTTAAATTAAAATTTCCCAAGCTCAGACCTTTAAGCCTCTTAACATGGTTTGCTTTATATATCCCTCATCAGTGTAGAAGAATAGCTGTTTTTTTATCTTTTCATATAGAGGCTCTGCTCCAGATGTACAAGGTATTTTATCCTCTGATCAAGGAAACACAAAAAGTTATAGAAAATTTAAATGGTGCTCTGTTAAGTGTTGTGGGCAGCGTTTGACAAGATAATCTGGAGTTTCAGAGATGTGATTTGAATTTCTTGTCTGTTTCCCTCCCTGCTTTTAATTCCCCCCTCCCCCCTTTTTTTTTCACCAAGGAGTAAATTATATAGAAGAAGACTCATTCTTTTTGGTATACAGGTCTATGAAATGTGACAAATGCATGTCACCACCAGGACATGTAAAGTTACATCTAACAGTTATACAACTGTGATGACAAGCAAGACAGAGAACATTTCTATTAACCCCAAAAGTTTCCTCGTGCCTTTTTTGGTAATTCTCCTCTTCCATAACCTGAACTCCTGGTGAGCACTGACGTGGTTTCTATCCCTCTAGTTTTGCTTTTTTCAGAATGTCGTGCAGATGAAATCATACAGAGAGAGCTTTCTGGGTCTGGCTTCTTTCATCGGAGGCAATGCACTCGCTGTTCCTCCTCCATGCTGTTGCTCTTGTCAGTAGCTTGCTCCCCTTGATTGTCCGAGGGTTCCCCTTGTTGATCTGTTCCCCAGTGGAGATTTGGGTTGTTTCCAGGTTTTGGTGATTATGACTTCAGGCCAATATAACTCTCCATGTATGATTTTTGTGCGAGCAGAAGTTTGCATTGCTCTTGGGCAAATTCCTGGAAGTGAGATTGCTGAGTTGTGTGCTAAGTGTATGTTTAACTTTACGAGACTGCCAGACCACCTTCCATGCCAGTGTTCATCTTTTCAAGACGAGATGAGAGTTCCAGTTGCTCTGCGTCTTTACCAGTGCTTGGTAGGGTCATTTTTTATTTTAGTTAATTTTTTTAAAGAGCAGGAGGAAGGGAGAGGAGGAAGCAGCATTTTTAAGGAAGGAGGTTAAGAACAGGAGGATGAGGAGGAGGAAGCACTTTTATTTATTTATTTTGGTTTGTACCATGCCCAGTCACACCCCTGGGTCACGAAATGGGACTCCAGGGCTTTCCATGTTCTGTTTCCCAGCTGCTGGCTAAGCGTCCGAGCCAGCCACCATTTGACCATCTAATAGGTATCTGGTAGTATCTCATTGGGGTTTAATTTGCATATTCAAATGACTAGTAGCATCGTGCATCTCTTCATGTTTATGCATATTTGCCACCCACGTATCATTTCTGGTGAAGTATTTGTTCAAATTCTTGGCTCATTTTAAATTGGGTGGTTTGTTTTCTTGCTATTGCGTTTTCAAAGGTCTGTTTTCTTACTCTAGAAACAAGTTCTTTGTCAGATAGTGTCTTAGAAATATTTTCTCCCAATCTGTGACTTATCCTTTTATTTTCTTAATGATATCTTTTGTAGAGCAGAACAAAATTTTATTTTGAGGAAGTTCAAAGATACTCTAGTCGCAAGGAGCACACGTAGTACCCCTCTCCAGTAAAAGGAAGCAAGACTCCTTGGAGAAATGACTGATTCCAGGACTGGGGCAGGGAAGTCCTGAAATAGCCTGTGCTGTCAGAAAATAAAAGTGCTAAAAAGTCTTGGGGACATGCTGAAAGGACACAGGGGTCAATATGAAGGATCTTCGGGAAAATATCAAGACTAAAACAAATAATCATAGTAATGGACTCTAACTTATAAAACATGATAAATAATCGTGACTCTATGCTGATAGCAATGCATAATTGAATAAAGTAATAACTGGAGGAGAAAGAAAAGTTCTTTTTTAATAGCACTTTAATTATAAATATAGAATAATAAATGGACCTGGAAATACAAAAAACCACCATCGGCAAATGCTACAGTAATAATTGTTAACGGATCTTAAGGCAGAAATAAGATATTTGCATAACGAAAAGGCATGGCCTCCCCAATTTTTAGTAATAACAAAGAGAAAAATAGCAACTCTCTAGTGGGGAAACCTGGCAGACCCCGCATACCCAAGGTGACCTCATTGGTAATAGGACTATTTGGCATCACAGGCCTTCAAGGACACAGCACCACTTCTAGGGTTTTCTTGTCTAAAATGTGCAACCAAATTAACCATGAAGGACCATCATTCAAACTAAAATGCAGGAGCATTCTAGAACTGGCTAGTCCTATTCTAAGATGTCAGTGTCCTGAAAGACAAAGACAGATCAACAAACCGTGTCAGACTGAGTGAGACTTAAGGAGTCACAACAACCAAATATAAGGCAGGATCCTGGCCAAGAAAAACGACTTCAGTGGGACAGCAACTGTGTGATGATATCTGAATAGAGCTTTTAGTTGAGTCAAGAGTATTGTGCCAGTGTTAATTATTTTTTCTAAAGAGAGGAAGGATTGGAGAGGAAGAAGCATCATAGGATGGAAGAAAAAGGAAGAACATCTTTATTTTGTTCATTTTGGCCTTGAACCTGGGTCCTTGGGCTGTCTGCGGTCTGCACACCCGCATCTCAGCTGCCTGAGCCTACCAATGTGCATTTTTAAGTTTGGACAAAGGTACCATGGTTAAATAAGATGTAACCTTATGGGAAGCTGGAGGAAAGATATATGAGAACTCTCTGTATTATTGTTGAAATTTTCTATAAATCTAAATTTTAAAAAAGTAAAACAAAAACAATGGAAAATAACCCCAAAACCTTCAATTATATATAGTTAAAAATAACTATCTATAAGAGGCTGGAGGAAACTGGGTAGAAAAGATATAGAAATTAAGCTTTCTGATGTACTGTGTTTTGTAGATTTAACTTGAGAATCATGTAAATATTTTACATAACTTTAAACAAAATTAAGTAAAAAAACATTTCATAAAAATTAAAAACAAAATAAAGCAAATGTAAAGTTGTAGAACATTAGTGGGGAAAGCACAGAGAGAAGAAATAGTGCAAAATGATTTTATTTTTTCCGATGATAGTGCAAATTTATTTTTTTAAATTGTTATTTTACTAGTGTTTAATTTGTTTACTATCTATGTAAGTTTCCACAGAAAAGACTCAACTCTGTCAGTGTGACTGTCATACTGTCTCCACTGCTAGAGTTCTAGGGCGTATCACCACTCTCATTTGAAACCCCCTCCACCCCAGTTTCTCTACTCCCTTCCCCTCCCCACTCTGCTAACCAAAGTCTTCATTTCAGAATCTTAGAGAATTTTGTTGTTTCATTAGTTTGTTCATTTGTTTCTTTATATTCCACATAGGAATGAAATCATCTGGTATTTTTCTTTTTCTTTCTGACTTATTTTGCTTAACACAATCAGCCTAAAATCTGTCTGAGTCGTTGTACAAGGCAACATTTCATATTTATAGACAGTTGAGTACTATTCCATTGAGTATATGTCCCACATTTTGTTTATCCAGTCATCGATCAATGGGATTTAACTTGCTTCCATGTCTTGGCTATTGTGAGTTGTGCTGCTGTGAGTGTGGACGCATAGATGTCTTTTGGGATTAGTGTTTTTATAGTCTTCAGTTATATACCTAAAAGTGAAATTGCTGGATCAAATGGTAATTCCACCGAATGACTTTAAACCACACTAATTTGACTGCTTATTTCTAGGGAGATATACTTTATGGATGAAAAAAAAAAAAGAGCAATTCAGCTGTGTTTCACAGTCTGCAGCTGAGTGACATAGCAACCCAGAGCTGGAGAGAAAGCAGGTGACTTTCTACTCTCTGTAGTGTGAGGCAGCAAAGGACAGTGGGAACTGGGAATGGCTTTGAGGTATCCAGTCAGCAACACCAGCCACTGCCATCTCCTGGGGCCACTTCCCCTCTACATCCACTCATCTTGGGTTGGAGTAAGTACAATCTGTTCCCAATAGCAGAAAACGGGTGGTGACAGCAATACTTCTTCAGGTTTTCTGCCACCTTGTCGAGGTTAGGGTAGCGGCCATGACAGAATGGAGCAGCAAATCTGGAGCCATCTCTTCTCTGACCAGTGGAGGAGAATTTCCCAGTTTGTTACCAGTGATTATCAATCTCTCATCCCCAGGCCAGACCACTGCATCTGTCACTTGTTTTCATGCTGAACAAAGTGGTAACCATGCTTAGAGACTTGCATTTCCTCACAAGTTTCATGATGGTAACAGAAAGAGTAATGGAAACCTAAAAATCTGGGAAGATACACGATGCGTAACTTCAGTCATCATTATGCAAATGTATTTGCACATAATCAGTCCCAAGATGGCTGGCTATATTTTTAGAAATATTATGGAGCAATTATTTTGACAACCTGCATGAGGCAGATAAATTGTGAAATATATGTTGTAGCGTATAGAATAGCTTGTTAGCAAGATAACTTTTGCTGGAAGATATTTCAGCAGAGAATTCATCCATCAGCACATTTCCAGCTTTGTTCCCCTTTGACTTCACAGGCACATTTTGTAACAGAAAGGGGGGAAGCCTTGTATGTTTGGGTATGGAGACTTAAAGTAGTTAACGAAATACTTGAACCGCAGCTCCTTTCCCCATTTGATAGATTACAAACTGGAGCTCTTGCAGTTTTAATGGTTTAGTTAAGGTTAGGTGGAGAGCACATTTGGATTAGATGTCTATATCTGACGAGTGTTTTTTGTTGTTGTTAAAGGAAAGGTGCCGGCAGGAGTGAAGGCGGGCGGCAGGCAGGCAGGAGGAGGGACGAGAAAGAAGTACTTTCTTTATTTTATTTAGTTGTTCATTTTGGTTGTCCCCCCCACCCCCCACCCAGCCCTGGGTCTTGAGCCCAGTCCTTGGGATGTCTGAGGACTATGCCAGCTGGAGGCTGCAGGCTTAACCGCTAAGCCACCAGGGCGAACCTGTTAAGTTGTCTTTTGCACTGCGACACTTTCACTCCTCTTTCATTCTCTTTCCTTTTCAGATTGGGCTAGTTCAGGATAGCCTGGCACCCTCAGCTGAGTGGCCCGGTGAACACAGGGACCGCAGGATTATCTGTGCCTTGCCAACAGGCAGAGTGTAATGCCAAAAATAGAAGGGCATTTTAGCTAATGCCTTGGGGGCGGGAAATGCTCATTAGACAAAAACTAAACCTCCCGCGGCCTCTGCTGTCACTCCCAGTGTTTCACCAGGTGACGGTGGGGACAGTGTGTCTGTGTTCTGAAATGCATGCTAATGGCAAAGTGTCAGGGCATCAACACAATGAGAGTGGCAGGAGATTATTGATTTGTTGGGTGACGCAGCAGATCACTTCACCTGTCTGGGCCTTAGTGTGGGTTTTTTCCCAGATGTCTGCATAGTCCCCGTGTGCCGTCATCCCTTGCTTGAACTTGCAGGGAAACTTGCATGAGAAAATTCGAAACCAGGGAAATGTGAAGAGATCAGCTATTTCTCCTAGAGATTTCTTCCTGGACATATGGGCCTCACCTGCAGTTTAAGAACCGACAAGAGAATTCTCCGTTCTCATTAGCAGTGCCACAGCGCAGAAAGCTGAATTAATGGAGATGACAACCTTGCTACGAATTTAAAATCACTTGCTCAGTGCTTTCCTTCTTAGCCCCTGTGTGGTGTCATGGGTGGCTGTACAAGAGCAAGGAGTGACATGGCAAAGTCTGCACTTACGGACAAATCGAGTGTGGGTTGGAGAACAGTACAGTGGCAGACGAGCTAGCCTGCTGCAGAGGCTCTCAGTTCTGGTCACTAGAAGAGTCACCAGGGAGACTTGACATTATTTGTAATTGATACTTAAAGCAAATAAACAAATACACACACAGAGCAAAAATCTTCAACGCACACCACCAGGGCTATTTGCATTTGCCTCCGCTGGTGTTACCACTACCCAGGTGGAGAGTAGAGTGTCCCCAGCACCTGGGTGGAACACCCTCCCCCAGCAGTGACCATTCTTCCGTCCTCTGTCACCAGAGATGAATCCTTCCTGCTGGTGAACTTCATCTAAACAGAAGCGTGGAGCAGGTACCCTGCGTCTGGCTTCCTTCCCGCCGCAGGATGATGCGGCTCGGCCATGCTGGTGAGGTGGGCCCTGTTCCTGGTTTTGTGATCTCCGTGGCGTGAGTCCACGGCATACTGGCCCCTGTAACCTCACGTGGACATTTAGGTTGTTCCCACATTGGGTCTCACCGGGCATTCTTCTGCTGCACGTGAGCACTTTCACGTGAGTGTGTGCCCAGGAGGGCATCTTCTGGACCGCAAGGCAGACGTGTGCTATTCTATAGGAAACTGCCACACAGTCCCCCACAGCGGTTGTGCCCCGCAACCAGTTGCCACAGAACCTCTGAGGGTGGGTCCTAGCTGACGAGAGGATGGCTCAGAACCTCTGTTTGGCTCCGACGCACAGGGAGATGAGGACCTCTGCAGCCCAGCCTCCATGCACACATGTCTTTGTTATCGTCTGAACTCTAGACAGATCAGCTGTTTATTCTCCCAAACTAGGAAACCTTTCCTTGCCCATAGGTCTGAGAAGGAGCTGAGAATTGCCTCTGGGGGTTGCCTCCTGGTTCTTTTCTTTTGTTACACTCAGTGAGGATCAGATGATCGGCCCTCTGCCTCCCTACTCTCTGAGCACAGGGATGGAAGGCTTGGTTTTATCAGGAAGCAGAAAGTATATGGACTGGGCAGAGAGCTCATTCAGGGCTCCTGACAGTGTCTTAACCTACCACAGGGGTCATCTCAGTCTTACTTCTCACACTGCAGACATTCGCCTCCGTCTTGTGTGTCTCTACTTAATTCTGTGAAGGGACTGGCATTCCCTATTCCCTCTGTCAGTGCTTTGAATTGGCTTGACTTTAAAGAAATTTTACCAGTAATATGGCCCATTAGGATAATGGTTCATCTGGATTAATAAGAATGGTTAATATTTGCTTACAGTCCCTATGCATTTTCTTTCAAAACAAGCCAGTGATAACGGTTGTCAAGCCCATTTTACAGATTAGAAAACTGAGATTTTAAGAGCTTAGGTAACTTGTGCACGTTTATGTGCACCTAATTATGGGGCTGCAATTCAGACCATAGAACTCTTGACTTCCGAGATGGAACTCTTAATCACTAATTATCTACTTCACCAGTCTGAGATTTTGAGAGCTATTTATGCCTGGTATGTGAAAAAGAGACTAAACTTCTCTGAGTTACAGATATCCTACATAGAAAAATGCCAAATAATCATGGTGTCTTGAATGATGGAACAGCGTGGAATGACTGGTGGGCCAAACTTGACCTTTATCTCTTCTCAGAAGAGTTGCCAGTCAGCTGGATGAATTTTCAAGAGAGAAGGAGAAAGCAAAAGAGAACAAAAAAGCAGTTGGAAAATTCCCCGACTATTCTTCTCATTCTTTACTCTCTGTAGATGATTGTAGTCACAACGGAACTAATTTTATCCAGAATAGCTTTTCTGAGCCCTGCAACCGCTAATTTGGTCCCTTGAATGTAACATTGTCCAAGTGGAATGTTTGGCTTCCTCTCTTCTCCCCCCACAATCTGTCCTCTGCCAGTACCCTTTAATGCAGTAAATTCCGGGAAATGGCACCTTCATCCACCATTATTTATGGCCCCGAACTGGAGTGACCTAACACCCCGCCCTTTCTTCTCTCACCTAATGCCGTCCCTACATTCTGCTGATTCTGGCTCTAAAATGTTTTTCAATTGTATCCCAGTTGCCTTTGTTCTCCCATTGCGGGACAGTTTCTTAGACTCCCTGTTCCTCAGTTTCCTCATCTGTAAAATGTTGCTCTTAGTACTGAACATGTAGGTTGCTGGGAGGAAAGTTAGTAATTACAATTCTATTTCTCTCTCTCCTAAAACCATGCATTACTCCCAAGTAACAATTCTCTCTTCCCTGGATTTCTGTAACCACCTTCTAGCTGGTCTCCTACAATGACAAGCACCTTTAGACCCATCAGCTAAACCAGTGGGTCTCAACTAGGGCCATTCTCTCCCCCAGGGGACACTAGGACATTTTTGGAGATAGTTTTCACCATCATACCTGGGGAGGAGATTACTACGGGCATCTAGCGGGTAGAATCTGGGAATGCTGCTGAACGTCTTACGGTGCACAGGATGGGCTCCCCACAATGAAGAATTATCTGCCTCAAATGGCAACAGTGCCCATGCTCTTCAGTGATCTTCATGAAACAAGTCGTTAAGCCATGACCTTGGCTTAATTCTTGGACAGTCCACATTCTTAGCACACCCTTCCCAGGCCCTACCATCTGACTTTGACCCACTGTTCCAGCCTCATCTCACATCACTCTGATGTCCATTCACCCAAGACTGGCCTCCTGGGCATTCCTCTAATTCCCCAGTGGACCAAGCACCCACTGGCTCAAAACCCTCACAAGTACTTTATGGGTTCACATTCAGGCCACAGATCAGTGTTTCCAGCAAATATTAGTGTTCACCAGCAATGTATCCTTAAATCATGTTCCATGGGTCAATTTCCTTTAGCTTCTCTGGGTTTTAGATTTCAACTTCTAGAACAATCCTAGGAGGTAGAAGATGTACCTATGTGTCCCAGATCACCTGGAGCCAGCCTTTGCTCTGGGAGATGAATGCGACTGAAACCACCTCCCCAGTTGTATAATTTCATAAAATATAGGGCTCTTCCCCCTGTATTTTCCATTTCAGGCTGGACTTCTGCAATGTCCCCTCCATTTCCTTCCTGCCTTCATGGTGGTCATCTTGATTCCCCCAGAGTTCAAGGCTCCTCTGACAGTTAAAAAAAATCCATGTGGGCTGATTATCTTGGAGATTTCCTCTATCTTTGGGGTTCTCATGGAGGACTTCAAACTGCAGCTCTTAGCTGATTCTCTCTCTCTCTCTCTCTGTCTCTCTCATGTTTGCCACCTTCCAAATTTTCTAACATGGAACAGGCTTTCTAGGTCTTCTCACTGTTTTCAGCTTCCTAGAAATTCTCACGAGAAACATTCTTTTCTTCTCATCCCAAGTACTGAAAGACAAATTGTACCAAAGACAACATCAGCTTTCAACTCAGATGTCAAGTCTTTCTGGAAACCACTGACTTGTACCTAACTAGTTATAGACTTCACCAAGTCTGAAACTCACACACAGCCCTGTTTCAGAATCAGGGAAATTAATCTGTATATCATGCTGATATTAGGTCATGATTTAATTGAATGTCAGTGTGTTTTTCTTTCTTTGTGGTATAGGAAAAAGCGTAGATTCGATTTAATGACATCTTAGATTTGCTGAGCTATAGTAACATGAGCGTCTGCTTAGAAAGTATTTTCTTGAGACAGAAACAAAAGGGTTGTGATGTTGAAGACTGTGTGGGGGTGAACTATGGGAAGAGGCTGGAGGTCTAGGCCAGGGCGGTGGTGGGGGATTTGTGGAAAACACTGGCCTGTCCAAGAAACCGAAAGTGGTTTAGGGATGCAGGAGTATGGAGAGCAGAGAGGGTCAGAAGTCATGTGAAACAGATGTGAAGATCGCACAGAAATATTTCTGGAAAATGCTTGGGATCTATAGGCGCTCTATAAAGGATACCTTGCCTTGGTTTGTTTTCTAGAGAAACAAATGAGAAAATGTATGATCTTTCATCAGTTCTGTGTCATTTATTGCTTTCCACATTTTGACACCTCCAAAATTGGGATGTACCTTACAATCTAGGGCATTTCATTTTCAATTGGTAGCACATTCGCACGTAAATGATGTCTCAGAGTTGATGAAGCCTGGACTATAGAATCAGTGGCTACACCCTTTGTTCCTGAATACCTGATCTCCACAAATTCTGATCCGTTCACAAACTTTTTTTCACCCATTTCCTGTCAGCCTTAGATTAATTATGGGTCACAAAGCCCGGTCCCTTTATGTTTAAGTCTTGAGGATTCCAGGCTTTAAAAATTCATCCATGCAACCAGTATTTATTTGCACACTCATCTGCTGGGCCAGGAGTTGGCAATCTCTGGTCTGCAAACCAAATCAGGACCAATGCCTGTTCTGGCAGACAAAGTTTTACCATATTCTGTATTAAACAAGTATGAATTATTTATCAAACAAGTAAAGTTTATTGTTTATGGCTTACATAGCCCAAAATATTTGCTATCTGGTTCTTATTTATTTGTCTATTTCTTCAGGAAAGGTGCAGGCAGGAATGAAGGAGAGTAGGCAGGCAGGAAGAGAGAGGAGGAAGAAGCATTTTGTTTTATTCTTATTTAGTTGTTCACATTGGTTGTCCCCCAATCCCTGGAGCGACCCAGGATTTGAACCTTGGTTCTTGGGATGTATGTGGATTATGCTCCTTTGGAGGTGGTTGACTTAATTGGAACTACACCAGGGCACGCCACTATCTGGTTCTTTATATTTTTTATTCCCCTGTTGTTATGCTGTTATTATTCTTATTAATCCTATCTTAAAAGAACAACAAAATAAAAGATACAACCCCAGAAGAAAATGTTTCCATTTTATATTGAAAAGCACACACCTAACCCAGGAGAACAGAATCTTATATGTCTTTTTCCACATAGGGTTCCCGTTCACTAGTAGTGTGTTTGGCACAGAGTAGGTGCCTGTAGTAGATTAAAGATGGCTTCTTTCTCACCACTGAGAGGTGGAGTCTATTTATCTTCCCTTGAATTGGGGCTAGCTAACTTAGTGACTGGCCTAACCAACCGTTTACAGCAGAAATAATATTCTGGAACTCCTAGGCTAGGATATGAGATGCCTTGCAGCTTTCCAAGTCTCTTGAAATGGTCACTTTGAGGGAAAGCGGCCTTCTAAGAATTCTGACTCTTCTGAGGCCACCATGCTGGAGGGACTCCAGTCAGCAGTTCCAGCTGAGCCTAGCCTTGCAGCCATCCCTGCCAGACATGTGAGGAAAGCCATTCTGAGCCTCCAGACTAACCCATCCAGCAAATGAGTAGCCCTGAGTAAGCTCAGTGGGTAACGTAAGGAGCAAAAGAGCCACTCAGCTGAGCCCTGCTCAAATTCCCAACTCACAAAATTGTGACACATCACGAAGTGTTTGTGTTCTTTTATGCCACTACATTTCTACTTTGCTGCTAAGCAGTTGATCGCCAGGACAATGTTCAGTACATATTTATGGCTTCGTTGGTTTTACACAGCTAGGAAAGTACACAGTCAGGACTAGAACCCGGGTCTCTTGATTCATAGTGCCTATGATATTTTTATTTCTGTGGAGAGTTGCCCAATGTTAGCAGGGCTCTCTGATTCTCCTTAGATAGATAGATCGACTACAGTATCTCCCAAAGTCTGCTTCAATTGTAGGCCAAGTAGTCAAATGCGGGACTTTAGGAAAGTGGGTGGATGCATGTGAGCCAGATGCTGGGGAGCACGATAACACTGGAGTGGACTTCAAAACACACTGGGGCCTCTGGTGCATCTTGAGAGTTCAGAGGGGCTCCCAGAAGGTTTCAGCAGCTCGGAAAAGTCCTGAGTATGGTACAGCGATATAGGAAGCCAAACCCAAAAATGAAGTTCAGTTTCTCTACAAACATTGCCGGGGTTTGAATCCTTGAATGACTTATTAAACTTTGTTGTGTCTTGCTGCCCTCATCTGCAAAATGGTGCTAATACTGACACAGGTTTTTATAAAGATTCAATGAATTAATTCATTTAATAATAAAGCAAGTAGATTTGTAGTTCTTGGAAAGCACTCCTAGAACAGAGCCATCATTATTCGTAGTAGTAGAAATTCAACCTTCATTTGTTCTCAGACTTTCGCTTAGAGTGCTTAAAAACACATAACATAGCTGGTTGTCCTTTAGGGGTTCATGTATTGGCATATTTTAAAAAAATTATGCCTTTGTCGGATTGATTCATGTTTAGTCACCTGCCTTTGGTGTGTTCTTCGAATGTGCATATGTCACGTATGTTTTCAACACCCTGAGCATCTGTACTCTGTCACCTCGTTAAAGGCATTGGAAAACTTACCATGAATTTATTTTAAGTACTGCATCGGCCTCACAGTTTACCCAGCTATTGTATAGCTGTTTCAAACTCTAAAGAACAAGCACAACTGAAATGCTCTTAGTCTATCCCCAAGTTTTCTGGATCTGCTTGTTTCCTACCCTTAGTAGCTAGTGGACAAGGGAGATGATCCTTCATTGAATCACACTGTGGGATGGAACTAGACTTAACGACTTAAAGGAAGCCTAGGAAAACACCTCAAATGCTATAGCGTCTGAGGACGCCATCCAGGTGATGAGCTTGTCTCTGTATAAAGGAAGGGCTTCAAGACATGGGTGGCTGCCTAGTGGCAGTGAAACTACTTGCCCACATGTTGCCTGCATTTCCCAGCCACCTTGCGGTTAGCTTGAGATTGAGTTCTGACCAGTAAGATGCGGGCGGGAGGAAGGTTTGTCACTTCCAGGCCTGCCCCAAAGGGTCTCTGTGTCACTTGTCAACTTTCTCTTCACCTGTTGTAGTTAGTAACCCTAGAAATCTTGTTTTGTGGTCACGGCATCTCAAGATGGTAGCCCCTCCATCAGTGTGGGTCCCTGAGTTACTCTGCGGAGCAGAGCCCCACGAGCCATACTGGACATTAAGTTTGAGAAAAAACGATCTGTTGAGTTAAGCCATGGAGATCGGGAGTCAGCGACTTACCTTATCCCGATGACTGCTGTGACAATGCAGATACGGCAGTGGAGTGGGACACTCCCTGTCACATAAACAGGGCGTTAGTCCACCCTGGAACACTGTCTGGCTTTCTCACCTCCAGTCAGTAGAGGAAGAATCTTCACCTGGACCAACCGGTTTGTTTCCCTTCCTAAAAGAGGCAGGGATAGATTTCATTATTCATTTTGTTGCTACAGTCAAGTTCAAGCACTTCAACTTGGCATTAGAGGCCTGCTAAAAGCTGAATTCAATTTACTGATCCGCTTTTTCATGTTAACGTTTCCCTCAGTCCTTTTGGAAAGTCTTCATTCAAACTAAACTGGACCTCCTTGTTCTTGGTTTGCCTGATGTTTAGGCGCACATCTGGGCCATTAATAACAGTGCTTCTGTTGACTGAGCTCTCTGTTGAAATTGGAGACTATTTTTGGAGTAGTTTTAGGACAGTCCTTCAAGAGAAGTATCATCACCCCTACTTCCCACATAGGGAATTGAGATATCGAGAGTATTGAAGTAACTCATTCAACTCACACATTAGGCAATGGCTTCAAACTCAGATCTTTCTGACCCTAAAACTTATGTTCTTTTCACCATATTGCACTAATTCCTTGGTTCCTGATGTTCTCCTTCCCTGGAATTCTGTCTCAGAAGTTTGTCTTTGTAGTTCCGTTTCGTGCTTCCTACAAGGTCGTGTCCTCTCTGACTCTCTCCACCTCGTCCCGTGAACTCAGTCTCACTGATGCTTCGTGGCTCCTGCTGAATGCTTGGCTTCTTGTGTTTGTGCCCCGAGCCCTGCGCCTTGTGTAGTGTATATGCTCAGTCGCCTGCAGCTGCGATCGGCTTACACAGGCGCCTAGAAGCTTTGGCCGCAGTCAAAAAGCTAAGTCAGGTCAAGAAGACAGACCAGTGAAAGAAGGCCCCACACTCTCTTGTTCTCTGGCTTCCCATGGAAAACAGCAAAGAATCAAAACTTGTCAGAAGGCTAAAATAGGTACTTGGGGTCGGGGCGCTGGGGTGGGGTGGTTAAAATCAGAAATGCCTGCTGCCGACATTTGCAGATGTTTGAAGGAACATAGGTGAGCACAAAAGTCTATTTGGGGACCCTCTGGGTTGTCAGCTCCGTGAGCTGGGCAGTGGTAAAAGGAGGCCAGGGTCTTAGGACTAATTAGTTGTACTCTGGTCCCCCAATTCTCTGTTTCCACGAAGCCTACTAGACTTGCTCATTTAACGCAGGCTAACTATTTCGTCCCACTTTCTGAGCCCCTGACGTAATGGGGGAGTGGATGAGTGATGGGTGAA
>RJWH01010649.1:0-15749 GCA_004363575.1 Solenodon paradoxus
GGACACCAAGACCCGCCCCGCCCCCCTGCTGCCGCAGCCAGACCGCACGCCACGCCCCTCCCGCCCAGGCCACGCCCTCTGGCTGCCAGGTTCCAGGAAGGCCTGCCCGGCCCTGTAGGTTCGGGGCGGGGAGCTAGAAGCCCCCCACAACCTGGTCTGCTCCACAGGGCGACTCCGGGGGACCCCTGGTCTGCAACGGGCTGATCCACGGCATCGACTCCTACATCCGGGGGAGCTGCGGCTCCGGGTTCTACCCAGATGCCTTCGCTCCGGTGGCGCAGTTTGCCGACTGGATCAGCTCCATCATCCGCAGTTACGATGAGCGTCCGTCCACCTTCCACCCCAGGGATCCCGCGAGCAGGGCGCCCTAGGAAGGGCTGTCCCGTCCCCCACCTCGCCTGCTCGCGCTGTTTCCCAGGCACCTCTTACAATAAAAACCCTTTTTGTAGAACGTCTCCGAGTGTCTGTTAGCTGTGCGATCAGCTGGGTGTTGAAAGTGGTCAGAAAGGTGCCCTCTGGCGGCATAGCGGTTTAGCCCACCAGGCGCAGTTCACGTACATCCCTAGTAGATGCCTGGTTCCAGACCTGGGGCAGGGTTGGGGGCTTGGGGACAACCAAGATGAACAACTAAATAAAGTACTTCTTCCTCCTTTCTCTTCCTGGCTTCCTGACTTCATTCCTGCCTGTACCTTTCCTTGAAGGAAAAGAAAGTGGGCCAAACAGAAGAGTGTTTTGGGTTCACCCTGATGGCTCAGTGGTTAAGTCTGCAGGTCTGCGTGCCACAGTCCACCTACAGCCCAAAGGTCCAGGTTCACAGCCCAGGATGGGGAAACACTGAAGAACAAATAAATGAGAGCTGTCTGAGACATCTGAAGTACACTGCCACCAGGTGGCAGCTCCCAGCTCCCAGGCTTTTGTTTTGATGTGGGGGGGAGGGACAAAGCAGACTTTTCCCAAGGTGACATCCAGGCCTCTGAGAGGGCATAGCCCTGGAGGAGGCAACCTGCCTGTACTCCTTCTCTGCCTCCCTGTACCTGGGAAGGAGCTCTCTGGGACCTCAGGTAGATGTGGCCTCTGCCATCGCGTGGCTCACAGTCTGAAGGTGGTAGTGAGGAGAAGAGAAAATAAACGAAAGCAGCAAATAAATGAGAGAAGTAACACCAGGTCAGGCAGTCCTTACACACACACACACACCCATCTGGGTCCCAGCAGGATTTTTGCCTTTACTCGCCGCCTGCCTCCCTGCTCTTCCCATTCTTGTTGGGAACTGTGCCCATCACACCTGCCCCCATTGCTGGTCACTCGGCAAGGCCCCCCGCTGCCATCACCATGCCACTTAACACTGAGCAGGGTCTTTCCACACCAACATGGCCTCTGGGGACTTTCAGGGCTGGTTTCTGTCACGCTGGGCCCCTGGGTCATGTCCAGATGTTGCTGCAATTTCAAAGAAGTTTATTCCATAAGCTGGACTGTGTCCTAATGGCCTCATGCTTCATTTGTGATTTTCATCAGGAAAGGAGGAGGGTCTAAAGAATCACACTTCAGTAAATTTCTTCTTTGTTTTTCTTTTCTTACTTTTTTGTTTTTTAAAGGAAAGGTGCAGAGAGTCAGAACAAAGGCAAGTAGGCAGACAGGCAGGAAGGAGAGAGGAGGAAGAAGCATTGATTTATTTTTATTTAGTTGTCCCTCTTGGCTGCTCCCTCGGCCCCAGGGTCGTGAACCTAGGTCCTTGGGGGTGTAGGTGAACTGTGTTAAGCAGACTTAACTGTGAAGCCACCACGGGGTGCCTGTAAAGGCGGGAAGGAGAAATCAGAGGTGGAGACCTGACTTTGTCCATTAACTTTTACACTCCATTTGAAAAACTTCACCCAGTTTGGCTGTTTTTCTGTCACTGGGCTCTGACTGCCTTTCCAAATGCCGCCATACATCACCTTTCTTATATTCTACCTACCTCTTGGAGGTGTCAGGCTCCAGAGCTGCAAGAGCAGGGACAGGGCTATCCAATGACCTTCCCTCCCCCACCCCACAGGCCTGGGAGGAGAAGAGAAAAAAGGGAGGAGCAGAAAAATGAGAAAGTGGCTTGTTTACAAACCGTCCCCCCCCCCCCCACTCCACCCCGCCTGCTGCAGTTGCGAAACTTTGTGGGAGGAAGGGCATTCTGGGGACAAAAGGCTGGGGGCTGGGGGCTAAGGGCTGGGGCTTGGGGACTGGGTCCTTCCCCTGCTCTGTCTCCTGCCCATGCTCGGGGTCTGCTCCACAAGCCAGGGCTGGGCAGATGCAGAGGCACCCTAGCATCCTATCTGCTCTTGCTGGGGGGCCGGTGTTTCCCTCCAGAGGTGACCCCACCCTTGGAGAATGAAAATGGGGAAACAGGACTGAATAGGCAAGCTCCCCTTTCCCCAGCTGGGCGGCTGCCCACCCAGCAGATAGGGCCTAAGGGAGACGAACCGCCCCCTTCCGCCCTCATAAAAGCACCCAGGCCCCGCCTGGTCAGTGTGAAAACCCAGGCAGCACCATGGCGATGGGCTCCATGCTCTTGGTGGCTTTGATCCTCCTAAGGGCAGCCATCTGTGGTGAGTGGACCAGTGACTGGGGTGACAGCAGGGGCCAGGAGTCAACTCCATCCAACCAGACAGTCCCCCAGCCCCACTGGGTGGGCAGCGAAGGCGGCAGGGCCCACCTAGATCCAAGACTCTGAAGCTCAAGTAATTCTCTGAACGCTGAATCGGAAACCTGAGGCTCCCAGGAGACTAGTCCAGGGTGCAGCTAGCTGGAGCCAGTTTTCTGTAATTCGAAGCCTGTAGGTGCAGAGTGTGGGGCTGGACTAGTTCTGTGGGGGGCTCCAAAGACAGAATTGACGTCCAGGGGGCTGGAGTGGCCTGGGGGGGAGGGCGCGGGTGATGGCAGGGTGTTCACGAGCCCTGATTCCCCCAGTGGTGGCGCAGCCCCGGGGCCGCATCCTGGGCGGCCGGGAGGCCCAGTCGCACCAGCGGCCCTACATGGCATCCGTGCAGGTGGATGGGAGGCACGTGTGCGGCGGTTTCCTGGTGGCGCAGCAGTGGGTGCTGAGTGCAGCGCACTGCCTGGAGGAAGTGTGAGCAGGGTGTGGGCGGAGGAGGGGCGCGGGCAGGGTGGTGGGGGCGCGGGCGTGGCTCTGATCGGACCCCACCCATGGCCAGGGGCGGCGGCAAGGTGCAGGTGCTCCTGGGCGCGCACTCTCTGTCGCAACCGGAGCCCTCCAAGCGTCTGTACGACGTGCTTCGCGCAGTGCCCCACCCGGACAGCCGTCCCGACACCATCGACCACGACCTTCTGCTGCTGCAGGTCGGCGAGTCCAGCCACAGTCCCCGCTGCTGCCTGGGGACCCCTCCCGCCGCCCCCGCCCTGTTCCCTTGAGTCCAGGCAGTCTCCCCCTGCTGCACGGCGTCCCTCGCCCCTCCACACGCCGACCCCGCCTTGTCCCGCCTCACCACGCGTCCCCCCGCGCTGACCCCGCCTTGACGCCCGCGCCCGCCCCACCCCCAGCTGTCTGAGAAGGCCGTCCTGGGCCCCGCCGTGAAGACCCTGCGGTGGCAGCGCGAGGACCGCGACGTGGCAGGCGGCACGCTCTGCCAAGTTGCCGGCTGGGGCGTGATCAACCACGTGGGCAGCCGGCCAGACCGCTTGCAGTACCTGGAGCTGCCGGTGCTCGACCGCGCCACCTGCAACCAGCGCAGGTACCACGACGGCACCATCACCGCGAGCATGATGTGCGCTGAGAGCAACCGCCGAGACAGCTGCAAGGTGAGCGGAGCCGGGCCCGCGGAGGGCGGCGTCCGAGGCAGTTTGCGGGGTTCAGACTCAGACGGGTGGGTGGGTGTGGAGCGGCAGGTGTTGGGGCTTAGACGACGGGGGCGGTGCTCGATGACACGGGGAGGGCGGGGTCTTGGGGGCGGAGCTTATGAAGATTGACTGGGAAGATGTGGTCTGGGGCGGGCCCTGGGGAAATTGATGGAGCGGTGAGATGGAGTAGGCGGGGCCCGCACAGGGCGGGGCTGCGGGCGGGGCACGCAAGGGGCGGGGCCAGAGGCTGACGGGTGACTTGTGCCGCGGCGAGGAAGCCAGACCAGGCAGCGTGGTGGGGTCCACGCGCGCCGGCCCTGACGGCCTTCGCTCTGCCCCACGCAGGGCGACTCCGGCGGCCCTCTGGTGTGCGGAGGCGTGGCCGAAGGCGTGGTGACCTCTGGCTCGCGCGTCTGCGGCAACCGCAAGAAACCCGGCATATACACGCGCGTGGCGAGCTACGCGGCCTGGATAGACGGCGTGATGGCCGAGGGTGCGGCCGCCTGAGGGCCATCTGCGACCGGCGGGCCCAAGCAATAAACCATGTAGCCCTGCATTAGGTCGAGCTTCTTGAGCACCAGCCGCGCCCGCGACGACGGCCGGAACTGCGCGCACGCGGGGCGGCGCGGGAGCACCGAAAACCCTGGCGCTCCCGTCCGGGCGGGGCCTGCAGACGCCTTCCCACCGCTCGGCCACACGGTGGCGCCCGCACTCCTCCCTGGAAGTCGGGGAGGTGCCCGCGTGGACGTTGTCCCTCTAATGTCCAGCTCGCTCTTACTTTCCAAGTGGATTGTGTGGGACCTGGCTCTGGGCTGAATTTTAGGTACATAGAAATCCTTAGCGTTGTGCTTTATGACCTGTGTCCTGGGGCAGAAACAGGCCCCCAGAGGCTGTCAGCCCCGCTGAGGTCACACACAAGCCCGAGTAACGCCTGGCCCGGAGCCCAGAGACTCCACCTGCGTTCATAGATCTCCCCTGGCGCACGGGGCTCAGACTTCAGAGCAGCCGCACTGACTGGGGGCCCAGGTGATGACTGTCGGAGGTGAAGTCCCACCCGACTGGGGCCAGATGGGGCCCACAGGGTCTCTGACTCCAAGGCGCACTCCCATGGGGTGGGCGCTGGGCATGCGATCCGGCCAGCCCTGCTCTTCTGAACCTGCTGAATTCTCAACACCAGCGCTCCATGCGTATCAGACCCCCAGCACACTGGCGAGTTTCGTGTGTGATTTAAGAATTCACAAGCTTAACTGAGAGGGGACGGGGGCGGAACTCCCCGCTCCACGCTGGTGGGGTACAAGCACACAGAGCCCCACCGGAAGACGGGGCCTGTGAGTGGCCACCAAAGGAGAAAGGTGTCCAGGCAGGAGGCACAGCCCGACAAAGGACAGGGCGGGGAGGGTGGGCTGTGCAGCCCCGCCCCCACTCGCTCCCAGGACGCAGGGCTGGGAGGGGCTGCAGTGAGCTGCTGAAACAGAATGCAGACCCCATTTTCAGTGGACAGCGCCCTAGTGAGCCTTGGCATGGGGACAGCGGGCTCACGTCTACATGGGAGGCTACGCGGCACGCAACGACCTGGGGGCTTTCACCCGTTCTGTGGCCAGTGGGGCTGCGGGGGGACGAGACCAAGCAGGGGGCACCTGTTTGCTGCACCACACCTGGGGGCAGAAATATGGCCTGGACAGGTGGACGTCTTGGCCCGTCACCTGGACCCCACCTGGGAGGCCACGTGGGGTCACTGCTGCGCACAGCGGGGTGGGGCCCGGAAGGGGCCGTCCAGGGTTCAGGAGATGCGCGCATCCCGGAAGCGGGGCCCAGAGCCGGGGTCCTTGTAATCCTGCAGAGGTGAGCCTTTAGCCAAGAGCGACAAGCCCAGGACACAGACCCGTGTCTGCAAGGAGGAACAGGAGGCGACAGAGCGGCGAGTGCAGATGAGTTAAAACACGTGTATGCACACAGTCAGAAGGGGTCTGGGGGACACGCCAAGAGGCTGAGAAGCTTAGGAACTGGGAAGGACGAACCTTTTCTCTGAACGCCTCTGGTCCGCCGCCCTCCGCAGGGTAGGCCTGGCCACATTTGGAGTCAGGACTGTTCCCACCCGCCTAGGGAGGCCACCCTGGCTGCCTGTCCCAGCCCAGGAAGGAGCGCGGCGGCGGCCACGGCGCCCTGAGGAGTGCAGACTCTGCGTGTGGGGCCAGCTCTGCGGGAGAATGCCGACCGCCACTGCGGGAGGGCACTGCCACTTAACAGGCAGGGCTGTCTGAAGGCCAGCGGGGGGGCAGGTAATGGGAAAGTGGCTGCCAGTTGCCAGGGCAGAAGCAGACCCCCTGGGGACAAGGGCCTGGGGGGGCAGGCACTTCAGAAATGCTGAAAGGGAAACACTGCGGGGGTACAGGGTGGGGATGAGGGATGTACTGAGGCCCGCAGCCCTGGGACATTACCTGATCCATCCAGATCAGCGCCACCTGGACAAGGCACGGGTGGGGAAACTGAGGCAGGTGCCTGGGCTGGAGTGCCCCGCAGGGTGAGGACAGGTCTGGGCACCCTGGTCCTTCCAGCCTGGGAACCGGGGTACTCTGGAGGCCCCTGGGGTCTGGTGCACATAGTCCACCCCAGGGTCCCCATCAGTAATGACACCCGCAGACTGATGGCCCTGCTCCAGGCCCCGATGGCGGGCAGTTTGTGAGCACAGCACAGGAGCGGCCCCCCTGCGCCGTGGGTCCACGCGAGGCCCTCAGGGGCAGCTGAGGGGCAGCCGCCGCCACAGCCCCCCACACAGGCAGGTCTTGATCCAGCGCTGCTCCCACTGCTTGACGGCGGTCGTCTTGTTGGGCGAGCGCAGCATGGTGACGCAGCCACACCTGAGCGGGAGCCACCATCAGGCTGCCAGGCTCCACCGGTCCCGCCCCCATCGCCCAGCACCCCTGGGGCCTGCAGGCAGGGGCACTGGCCGGCCACCGCCCTGGCCCACGGGGGACAGCTCACCTAGTGCACGCCTTGCACTCCTCTGTGGGGTAGGCGCCCAGGTGCAGCCTCCGCAGGTGGTCGACCTTGGGCTGGCCGGGGGCCCTGGCGGACAAGGGGCATGAGGTCAGGTCTGCACAGACGCGTGCGCATGCACTCATGGACGCGTGCACACAGGCCCTGGGGCAGGCCACCCTGTGTGCTCGTCTTCTGAGATGTGAGGCGCGTGCAGGGGCTGCCAGTGGGCGCTCCTCCTGCCTCCACCCTTTCTGCCTGGAGACCTGGACAGGCTGTCGCCCTTGCACTGGGCTGTGGCCCCAGTGTGGGCGAACCTGCAGGCTGCAGGTGGTGGGCCTAGACAGGCTCGGGGTCACCGAGCCCAGGAGCCACTGACTGATGAGGCCTCTGCTCCCTGGGGCTCGGGTCCCTGCTGTCAGGAAACATGTGGAGCTCAGGTCATGTGACACTGGCCCGGCGGCTGCAGCCTGGAAACAAAGGCTGGTAACAAAGGTGCTCCATGCCAGCAGGGACGCCCAGAGGTGGCCTTCTGGGAAGAGTGAGGGTGTACCTGATCACTGAAGGGCCAGGACCCAGGACAGTGAGGGACATGCAGGGGTGACAGCCCTCGCATGGGCCAGAAGCACAGCAGGCAGGGCAGCTGAGGTTTGCGAGGCAGGCAAGCCTTCCTGGGGCAGAGGGACACACCTGACGAGGCCGTCGAGCTGCAGGGTGGTGGCGCTGCCAGGCAGGGCGGGGGCCTTGCCGAACTGCAGGCGCAGGGGCTGCTTGGGCTGCAGTCGGCTCACCAGTCCGTCGCTGACAGGCAGCCAGTCCAGGGTGGGGATGAGCAGCTGGCTGGGCAGCAGGCAGCATTCGTCCACCAGTGCCTCATCTGGCTCGCTTGTGGGGCCTTCATCACGGCCTGCGGGGACAGGACAGTGGGGAGGGGACCCAAGCACAGCCACTCAGAGGCCCATGGCCCCCTGGGAGTCACCAGGTTCAGGCCCTGACTTCCCAGGGCTTCTGGGAAGCTCCCTCCTGGCAGTAGGGAGGCAAGAACAACAGGGCTTGGCTGCTAAGGACACCTGATATGGGGACAGGAGCAAGCAGGTGCCTGCAATGGCAGGGATCAAAGCAGAGTGGTTCACCTCTTAGAGCTTGTATTCTGGTGGGGGTGCTCAGCTAGGACTCGTATTTTGGTGGGTGGCCGTGGAATAGAGACCAAGCAACTCACAGCAGATCCAGAGCTTGGTGAGCAGGCGGAAGAGCAGGGACATGCTGTCCTGGGTGTCCGAGGTGGCCATGTACACGGGCAGGCAGCTGGGCTTCAGCAGCCCCCAGATGCGGGTGACTACCATCAGCTCCCGCAGCAGGCCCAGTGAGGTGCTGTCCCGCAGGAAGCTGTGACCCGGCCGCAGTGGGGAGCCCTGGGGGAGCAGTCAGGCGCCGAGTGTGAGGTGTGCAGCAGCCAGGGGATCAGGGGCACGGGAAGGGGGTGACGGCTCACCTGGTTGGGCAGGCTGGCCAGCAGGTAGAGCACGAAGTCGCCCACCCACTGCAGGAGTTGCTGCAGGGCCTGGAGCGTGCTCATGTCCAGGACGAACTCCTCGGTCTTCAGGTTGATCATGACCTTGTCGATGTCTGCAAGGAGATGGCTAGACCCTCAATTGTGTGGCAGGAACCCCAGCTCCATGCTCCAGCACCCCGTGACCCGGCTCCGGAAGGCTCACACCAGCATCGTGAACAGGCACCCAGGCCTCTGGGGCCCCGTCCTGCGCACACTCTCCTGCCGGGCTTTGGGGAGATGGCCGTCACTCAGGCCTCACCGGGCTCTGGGGTGTGTCCACCGCCTCTTGCTTCCATGGCCTCTTTCACCCCGGCACAGAGGGAGCACACACCACCATGGCTCTCTGGCCGTGTGGGGTCCACACCGCCTGACACAACACGTGCAGTGGGAGAGGCCTGGATGGGAGCCGGCACCCACCACCCACCGACATCGGTGATCTTGGCGCAGATCTCGGTCAGCCGGTCGCCAGGACTCTTGTCGGGGGTGTTGAGCATGTGGGGGCGCAGCAGTGACTTGAGGGTGGAGCTGATGGCGATGAGGAAGAGCTTGGCGTGATAGTCGCACACCCGGGTCACCGTGCAGGGTGACAGCTTGCAGAGCGAGGCCTTCATGGCCAGGATCCGGGTGGACAGGACCTGGGGACGGGAGCCACGGGCTGGGTCTCCCCTCACGCAGTGGGGACACTGCTGGGCATGCTGTCCTGGGTGGCCGTGCTCGTCTAACCGATGCTCGGGCATGGGGAGGGCGGGGCGGCGAGAAGGCGGCTCGGAGCCGGGGCCCAGGACGCGGCAGGAAGGGGCAGCTCTCCTGGGCTCTGGGCTGTGGGCACTGGGCTGAGCGGAAGCAGAGGTCAGGCCCCGGGCGGCAGCATGTGGTGACTTTGCTGGCTTCTCAGGCACAACCCAGCTCATTTTGGGGGCCTCAGGGTTGCCTGCAACACCTCACTCCCTCCAGGGACACAATTGTGCCGGGAACCTTTTTCTTCCACCTATTTTCTGGCGGTTAGTGCTGCAGAGGAAGCTACGCGTTGTCGCACTGACCACATGAAGCCACCTGCTGAACGCTCAGCTTTGCACCTTGGAGACCGCCCTCACTATTGGACAGAAGCCAGTGGCCGCGGGAGGTGGGGCCGAAGGGGCGTGGCAAAGTGGAGCCAAGGGGGGTGTGGTGTGAGTGGAGCAGAGGCGGGGTTGGGGCGTGGCTAAGTGGGAGGAGGCGGGGTTTGGGGCGGGGCTGCATGGAGCTAGGGCAGGGCTGAGAGGTGTGGCGGGGTTGTGGGGGGTGGTGATGGAGCCTGGCGGAGCCGAGCCGAGTGGGGACGGGCTGAAGTGTCCAGGCTGAGTGAGGGTGGCTCACCTGCTGCAGCGCAGCGCTCTGGCGCGTGTACTCCTCGTGCAGGGTCTCCACCAGGCTCTGCACCATGCCGGGCTGCACGTGCAGCAGGATGTCCCACCAGTCGTAGCCTGTCACCATGCAGTACTCCAGCAGGAAGAGCAGGTGGCTCAGCGCCAGGCTGACCTCCAAAGGGTGGCCCATGGATGGGGAGATGCGGAGCATGCTCAGCTGCGGGGGTACAGATGAGAGGTGCTGGGGTCGGGTCCCTGTGCCGACGTCCTCCACAGGGGCCAGGCAGTGGGACCAGTCAGGCAAAGATCAATGACATAGCCGCAGGGACAGAGGGCTGCTTTCCTCCAAGGAACAGGGTGGGATGCCCGTTGGACACGCTGAAAGCCAGCACACACGTGAGCGTGTGGGTATGTGCCTGAGGACCGTGAGCGTGATGCGCTGTGTGAGCATCTGTGGATGCACAAGGGAAGGCAGGAGCATGTGTGTGAGCGCGCACGCGCGGCCAGGAGCGTGTGTGTGAGCGTGCACGTGCGGCCAGGAGCGTGTGCGTGAGCGTGCACGTACACACATGCAGTGGTGTGCAGGCGAGCATACATGAGCAAGTGCGTGGTGTGGACGATGGCCCGCCAGTAAGCCTGCAGCCAGGTCTGCTGCCTGCCGGCCCAGGTCAGGGAGGCTTCTGAGCAGGGGGGCAACGGATGTGCCCTGACACCCTGGTCACTTGGGCTCCTGCTGACCCGACTGTGTGCCCCATCCGTCTCCTCCATCAGCGCCCCGTCCCAGCCTCACAGAGGCTCTGTCTATCGGATACCCCCAGGGCATGGCAATGGCCTACCTTGCCGTGGTTGTCGATGCCCACAAGGGCCAGCGAGGTCCAGGACAGCTGCATGGCCTTGAAGTGGACGGCGGGGCCGGTGGTCCGCGGGCGCTTGATGGTGGGCTCATCCACGGCGCGTGGGGCCGCGGAGCTGTAGAAGACCGCCATGGTCTGCAGCGAGAGCAGGTGTGCGATGTGGACGCTGCCGTCATGGAAGGCCAATGCCAGCCCTGCGGACAGCAGGCGTTAGGCGGGGCGGGTGGCACGGAAGGGCTGCTCCGAGCAGGGCAGCCCCCACCCTGCGCGCACCAGCCACCTCCCCGAAGTTCGGGGGACATCTCTCCACTGTCTGCGGGCATGATCTGGGCAGGTGTGAGCAACCGTGCACCTCCCTGGGGACGGGGTCAGGTGTCCAGGGAGTGTGAGCAGGTGCAAGAGCCACCGGGCCCAGGAGTACGACCGTCCCAGACCAAAGGGGCTTGTGGTGGCATCAAAGGTCTGCGAGGACACGCAGGGGTGGGGGCCGGGCCACCTCACCCCGCCAACCCTTCACCTTGTCGCAGGGACAATAAGCATACTGGGGTCCGTTTCTCGACAAAGGCAGGCAGTTTCCAGAACTCAAGGGCTCTCAGACAGGACAAAATAAGGGCCCTTGTGGGTCAAAGGCTGGGAATGAGAACAAGTTTTCGGGGTGGGGCCCGGACGTCCTCCTCTGGAGGCCATGGCTGGGCAGGTCTTGCTGCTGCCCCGTGAGTTGGCGAGAACACCCGACAACTGGCTTCAGTCTACCAACCAGGAGCGTGGGCATTGCTGTTGCTGGCGCTGGGCACTGGGGCCCAGGGTGTGGGGATGACCGGTTCCCAGGGCCTCTTGCCCAGGGAGAACAGAGGACGTCGGTCAGCAGCCCAGAAGGGAGTCCCCGGCCTAAGGCCACAGCCCCCAGAGCCCCTCCCCAAGGAGCCGGAGGCAGGCCACACCCTCCAGCCTACCGAGGCCGGGATAGAACTGGGTGTCACTGGCCACCTTCAGGTCAGTGTTGGTGAGCGAGATGGGCAGCTTGGGCAGAGCCACGGCAGACACACGGTCCAGGTCATTGGTGGCCGACAGGATCCGCCACTTGAGAATCATGGGCTGTTTGTCACCAACTGAAAAGGGGACAGGAAATAAGAAGGGAACGGCACACTGCGGACCCCGCACGGCACCTCCCGCCCCGCTCCGCCCTCTGACTGGCTTAGGGGTGGGCACATGACCCAAAGTAGGCCAATAGGAGCCAGGCCTGGGTCTGCAGGGAAAACGTGGTCGGCGGCCCCATAGGCCCTCTTGCAGGAGCCCGTTTCCCGGCAGTGAACCCCTCTTCCAGGCCTGCTGGCCATGGAAACCCGAAGTCCCCTGAGGCTGGGCCCAGTGGCGCAGACTCTGTCCTTCATGATCTTGTGCCCATGCCGCTGGTTCTCCCGCCCCGAGCTCAGGGCAGCATCCACCACCCAGGGGTCCCAGCGCAGCCCACCACCTCCAGGTCTGTGCCCAGGTGGCAGCTCCTACTGCACATAAAAGAGCTTCCTGGCACTGTCCTCCCCGGGGAAACTGAGGTCCAGAGCAGGGACACGAGGGCACGGGGTGGGATTCCGTCCAACAGTAACTCTAACGCTGAAACCTAACTGCCCAGGGGCCCCCGGGGCCAGGGACTGCCAGCGTCTACACTGGCCCTTCCCGTAGGCAGGGCAGCCATTCTAGATGGATCAAACCTGGGTCATCAGAGCCGCCCCTCAGTGTCCAGCGGGGGTGGGTCAGACAGCTGCATGTGGACCAGACTCTACCTGGGCCACGGCAGGGGTGTGAACCCTCTGGGAAGGGTGTTGTGGGGCGCAGTGGGGGGCAGTGGTGGCCTGGCTGCAGTGGGCACGTTGTGTACGGGAGGGGACAAGTCAGGTGGATGACAGGGACCTGGGCCTCAGATGGGTCAGGAGCCAGGGACAGCCGCTTGTGTGGCCCTGTCTGCCCTGTGGGTCACACCAGCCCGTCTGAGCTCAGGGACCCACTGCCTGGGTGCCCAGGGCGGGGTTGGGAAGGGCTGGCTGGACCCTCCTCAGTTCCTCCACTCCAGTCACCGTGGCTCCGACAGAGGGTGGTCACCTGCCCGGGGTCAGAAGTGCTAATTGCAGGCACTTCTCCATCTGAGGAACGCGGAGCACCCCAGCCTCGGAGTGGAAACATGCAGCTGTCCTGGCTCCGAGACTGTCTGAGGCTGGGAGGACGGCCATCTCGGGCTTGGTGCCATCTGAGCCTCCTGGGCTGATGGTGCAAGGGTGGGGGCTGACACTCTGGGTTCCGGGGGATTCTCGGCACTGAGCGCCCCATCCCGTCCTGCCCCACTGCCAGCTGGCCCCTTGCTCAGTATCGGCGGGCTGCAACCGCAGAGGCCAGTGGCGGGTCAGGCCGGCGATGTGGGAGGACCCGGCCCCCCCAGCCTCAGTTTCCCCTCAGCACAGCTGGCAGCACGTGCCCAGCGGGGACTCACCCGCGGGGGATATCTGCTGGAACATGTTGTTCACGGGCAGCCCCTCCTTCCGCAGCGACCAGCACTCCACGACGCTGCTGGTCTGGCTGGACGCGCACAGGAGCACCTGGGCAGGGCAGGTGGGCACAGCTGGAGGTCCAGCCCCTTCACCACCCGCCCCGCCAGCACCGAGCTGCAGGCCTGCAGCCCAGCCACCTCCTGGGGCCCGGGGACAGCAGCTGTCAGCGCATGCCCGCCCCGGTGGAACGTAGTCAAATCATGTTCCCTCGTGTTAGGGGCTGCACCCAGGCCTGGGGACCACGGGAGCCTGGTGCGGGGTCAGCTGAATAATGGCCCCAAAGACGTCCCTGCCCTGGACGTGTCCCCTCCCTGGGGCTCCGTGGAGGGGTGGAGGTCCGAGAGCGCGGGTCCTGAGAAGGGGAAGGCGCTGCGCAGCGGGCAGGAGGAAGGGCGCCCCGAGAAGCTGGGCGCGGGGCGGCGCACCTGCTCCGACATGTCGCGGGCCAGGAACTTGAGATGCGTGATGGCGGGGAAGCGGTCACGGCGGTTGAGGTCGGTGGTGCAGCGCATGAAGAGCGAGGGCAGGATCTCCGTGTCGATGCGGCACTTCTCGCTGACCACGCTGACGCACACCTTGTAGAACTGCACGGGGCACGCGCTGCTGCCGTCGGCCGTGGCCACCACGATGTTGCCGCCGCCCGTGAAGGCGATGTCCGCCAGGGCCACGCGGCCGCGCAGCCGGCACAGGCTCTCGGTGGATGTCAGCACCTGCCCGTTGGGCTTGAGCAGCGACACGGTGACCAGGCCGCTGACCGTCACGGCGATCCAGCCCTCCATGGGCTTGCCGCCGAACAGCGTGAGTGACGGCGAGAACTTGACACGTGAGAACTTTTCCCCAAAGCTGGAGGCGCCAGACTGCAGGGGGCCGAGGGGGGGCTCAGGGGCAGGGCCGGGCCAGACTGTCGGGGTCCGCCCCGCACCCCGGGGCCCGCCCCGCACCCCGGGGCCCCTTCCAGAGCCTCACCAGCAGACACGCGAAAGGTACCTCGGGTTCCAACCTGCCTGGGCCCCTTGAGCCGTGGGAGGCGGGCCTCTCTGGCGCTGGTCTCTTCATAGGACCCAGCACAGGGCAGGACAGGGGTCAAGGGCAGGGGTAGAGGGCCGGCGCTTCCAGGGGTGCAGGCTGGGGAGAGGTCTCTGCCTCTAGTGCAGGAGCAGCTGGCAGAAGACCCCTGCGGGTGACTCCGTGGCTCAGCCGCACAGGTGACCCGCAAGGGCCCAGGGCCCAGGGTCTGAGACCCAGGACTGGGGTGAAGAAACACAGCAAAAACCCTGCAAAGCAGGGGGCCTGCCTCTGGGCTGTGTGAACGAGACCCCAGCCAGGACAGAGTGGGGAACACACAGGGGACGAGCCCGTTTGAAGGAAGAACCCCACAGGGTGACAGAGCGTGCTTCTCCACGCCCAGAATTCTGCTGAGAAGACGGTTTTCACCGGTATGGACATGACACACAGAACCTCGTGAGCCAGAGAAGCGGCCTGGCTGTTGTGAAGCCCACGGCGGGGACCGTGCTAAACACTTGAGAGAAACTCCGAGTGTCTGAGTGTTTTAAACGAGCACACACATCTTTTAAAATGTAGAGACTGACGTCCCTTGTGCACAGCAGGGGTGCCCTGACGCTTCTTCCCATATGAAAGGACAGACCCCACGATGGTCGAGAGAGAAGCCAGACACACAGGCCCAACAGGGGTGAGTCCACAGACAGGACATGTGCAGGAGGCCCCAGACAGAGGGCGGGATGGGGGCTGGGGGGCCTGCCGATGAGAGTGGGCTGCTTTAGGGTGAGGGAAATGGTCCGACCGAGGTGAGGGCTGGCATCCAAAGAGCCGAGAAGCCACTGAGTTTATATTAAGTGGGTGAGTGTGCAGTACGTGAATCCCCACTCACTAAGGCTGCTGAAAAATAATAACAAAATGGGTACCGAGGGCTGCAGCTGGGCCCACCCTGAGGCATGAGGCTGGTGCTGTTTTCTGAAGCACAGGCTGACCTGACGGTCCCGGGCCTGCACAGAACACTGAGGACGGCCCACAGGGATGGCATAGGGGAAGTGACCACTGTCCATGAATCAGTCTGGGTTCCCCCTGGTCCAGGGTGGCCCAGTCCAGCAGGAAAGGCAGGAAGGCCTAGGAGTCCTCTCACTCAACGCATCCTCACCATGACCCACCATCAGCCCCACTTGACAGTAAATAACATGACAGAGGTGTGAATGCTGGATTTGAACTCAGGCACCCGTGGCCCAGGAGGCACCAACTGCTGACAGTGATCTAGGCTGAGGCACAGGGTATGGAAAGCGGACTCGGAATATTACCGGATCAGTGGGAGGGCTTGGTTCTAAGGACAGCAGCCACCGGTTAAACAGACGGTTTGTTAAGAAAGGCAGCCATCAGGTGGCTCAAAGAACAGCCACCAGGTAAGTGGGAAGTTCACCAAGGGCAGCAGCCGTCGATTAAATGGGTGGTTCACTGTGGGCCGTGGGCATCAGTTAAATGGGTAGTACTCTGAAAACACCAGTTCTAACAGATCGCTTGATCATAGGCATGAGTTGGGCACAGGTTCAGAAACCCACAGAATGTGGTTTGTAGGAATGGAGGAGCCAGTTGGTAGGTGGGTAGGCAGGGTGATCTCACCCACAGCCCCATGCGCTCAGCGGAGACCCAC
>RJWH01010650.1:0-15723 GCA_004363575.1 Solenodon paradoxus
CCCCTCCCCCCCTCCCCCTCTCTGATTCATCCACAGGGAGGAGGACACACTGTGAAGACAATCAGAGTCTTGAGTGAGGAGTCACAAACCAAAGGAGCTAACAAATGCCCATAGCCAGCAGAGGGTGAAGAGACAAGAAAGGATTATCCTCTGAGCCTCCTCCTGGGGAAATGTGGTACTGCTGATACCTTTACTTAAGACTTCTGTCCTCCAGAACCTAAGAGCATACAATTTCTGTCTTTTTTTATTCAGGCATTTTACAGTAATTTTTTCAACAGCCAGAAGAAACTAATACAAGGATCTTCCCCCTTTCTGATGAAATCTTTCTCTCCCATTTTATAACTGTGATTTACAGGGCAGTGGCTATGACTCTTGGTTCCTGCTTTCCCCACCCACTCAGTGCAAGGCCTTTAACGTGAAAACTCAGTTCTGTCTAGATCTTGAGTCAATTCTGACAGAAATAAACTAGGGCATTAGAAGGCTCTGTGTCAGCCTCTTCTTCTGGAAACGGTTGCTAGGAGTATAGTCCCCCTCCCGGCCCAGCCCCAGGGAGACTGGAGCTGCAGGAACCCTCAGCTCAAGTTGCAACTCCCCCACCTATAACCTTGGATAATTTACATAAATTCTCAGAACTCTAGCTTCTTCTTCAGTGAAACAGGATCTCACCTTCCTCTTAGAGTTCTTTCAAAAATTAAACAAAGCAAGTAAAGCATACGGCACATAGTAAAACGTCAAGAACTGGTGCCTGCGTTACTACAAGTCTTACACTCCGCCTTGTTTGGCTAGTTTACCCTCCTAAGGCCCAATGGAGCTACAACCAAATCCTGAACCCCAAAGTGATAAGTGACACCTCTGATTCCTTATCAGAGGGTCTTGTCAGCCACTCAGTCCCTCTCAATTTGTTTTCATGATTTTCCCTATTACCCAACTGCTTCACCTACTTTGCTGGTCCCACCCAGTATATTTGATCTACAAGGATATCACAGAGATGCAAGTTCACTGTCACTTTGAATTAAGCCACAACTCAGAGGCTGAGAAGTGGGTAAATCAAGGCTCTCCACATGGCTGTGTTGTGCAAACAGAGTTGCAAACCTGTGTTAGGAAACTGAGGTGATCCCAATTTTGTTCAGTCCTTCTCACTCCGGTATTGTCATCTCCTAGCACCCTCCCTTCCCTACTGCCTACTGCTGCTGAGTTCCCTGCAAGTTTCATGACCAAGGTCACTTCACTTTCTTCATACGTAGAGAAGATATGTATCCACGATCGACAAGAAGATACGTCTGCAATAAAGGATTCATTGCCACATGTGGAGAGCATGGTCAGCTAACAGCTTCCAGCTTGTTTGCTTCTTCAGACCGCCTCAGTTTCCGGCCAACATCAGGCTCTTCACAGGGCGGCAGCAGTCCTTGACAGAGCATGACTGTGTGGTATGAGGCCTGGCATTTCTACTCCTGGGGAACTCCCATGGGCAACCTGGGTTCCAGAGCTCTTCATAGATGAGCTAAGATTTTGTGGATCTGATTGTTCCTGACTACTTTCCCTGCCTGCTTTTGATTCCACCCTTCCTTTTTACAGCCCCACTTCCCAGGACAAACTTCAAACTCCTAACTCCATCTCCTTCCCGTAGGACCCAGCAGACCCTACAGCAGTGGTTTTCAAAGTGTGGGACCCAACCAGCAGCTTCAGAGCACCTGGGGAGCCATTAAAAATGCATGTCCCCAGTCCTCACCCAGACCTACTGACTCAGAAATTCTGGAATGGGCCCAGCGTCTGCATTTTAACAAATCCCCCAGGTGGCTCTGGTGCACACTTGAGAATAGCAACCCTATTGTATCTCAGTAAAAGTTCAACCACCTGAGAGTCTCTGCAGGAAAATGAAATCACCTGCCTGTGGTTCTGTCAGAGACTGCGAGCAACTTCTGCAGACCATGGATAGAAGAAAAACACACTGGACCCTTCCCAGTCAATGAGCTATAAGTGCTGTCTCAGCCAGGGTAGCACTCAATAGCTTACACACTGGGGGTCCCCAATCTGACTCTAACACCATACCCCTAGCAGCCTGGCTACTCCGTTACAAGCAAGAAAATCAGCGCAGTATAATTAACCATGAAGTCACTCTGAATTTAGACTGTAAAGGTACAGCACTGGACATTCAAACTACCAATTACTTTCTATAGCATCTCAAGTATTTAACAAATAGCGTCCCTGATATTTAATTTTTCAGGGCTAACAATGTATTTGATGTTCATAGGATGTGACTCAGATATAGACACTACCCTGCACATAAATTCTGCAGTTCTCTTATTAGAACCTGGTGAGATAGATTATACAAGCATATCATGTTTACAAAACTCATGATCAACTATCAGGACACACCGCTGGAGTATTTCTTGTTCTGACCCATCGTGGAGGAGAAACTAAGATCTTCAGACTCTCTGCCCCACTCCTAGTAATGGCTCAGGCTGATTCTGTTATTAAAGCCTCCTCGTTAATTACTGACACACATGCATTTCAAGTTACTCTCTTGCAATTATGTTATTCAGCAATAATTGGATTTCTAGTTTTAATTGGACCCTAAATTAGCAATAGCTTTCATGAAAACCATTATAGTGATTTCTAACTACAGTTTTTGCTCCTTTCTGAGTACATTATATTTCAAACAGTATTCACTAGTAGAAGTCACAGCTGTGAACTCTTTACACAGAGTCCTATTAATGACAACAAGTTGGGTGCTAGTGTGTAGTAACTAAACTTGTGTGGCAAACACTATGTATTGAGCTTTACTGTGTCACACAAGAGACTATCTCCTGGCCAGGGTGAGAGCACACAATTCTGTTTATGATGAAGATCCAGTCATGTGATCAGCTATTTAGCGCAGTTATATGGGGGAAGAGAATCCATTTCTTATCACTCACTAATGCAGATAAACACTTGAAAGTAATGCAAAATAAAAGAAAACAAAATTATTCTTTAAAACTATTTGGAATAAAAATAGTGTTGAACCTATAAGAAGTTTAATTTTAATGGTGTCTTCCTGTCCTAAAGGGACTGTTTACTCAAATCACTCAACAAATATCAACTGCCTGTAGCTATAGTCAAGGATACTAAGCTAGTAAGGGAGTGATAGAATTCAAAGACTAGAACTTTGAGTCAGATCGCCAGGTTTGAATCCCAGTTCTATCACTTCCTGGCTGAGTGACCTCAGGAAAATACTTTCTCTCTCTAAGATTCTAGGTCCTCATTTATAGCACAAGGTTGTTGTGTGGATTAAATGACTTGTTACATGTAAAGGACTTTTAAAAACAGACAAAACCTGTCATGTGGTAAGTACTAAATGCTGTTTCCATTATTCTAGTTGAAGGTGGCAAGGACTTTATCTTGTCTGTGACACTATTACCAGTATTCAGAACAGAGATTGATAAATTACAAATGATCAATAGGTAGGCTGACCATTCATATCATTTTAAATGGGACAGTAACATTAGTTTTCATATTTCCTGACAATCAATGTTGTCGTGTTTTTAATAAATCAGGGTTATCTGTAATATAGGGCAAAGGGGGCCCTACATAGGTCAAATTGCTCTGGTCCAATCTGTTAAGGGGGCCCAAAAGCCGGTACTGGTTTTGTCTCAAGGAGATGTGATCAGCCTATCAATAGGTAGTTTTAGTCTAAGAGGAAACCCCAAGTCAACAGGAAGTGCTATAATGAAAAGGGATTTGATGAAGAGAGTAATTGTATCTAGTTCAGGGTGTATCACTCAGGACATTAGTAGGAAATATATGAAACATTCAAAAATATTGAGGAGTATTTCAGAGAATAACAACTTACAAGGTCAAACTAAGATATACAAAAATGGTGAAGCATCACAGGTCAGCAATAGCAGAGAGCTATTACCTCCTGTGGAACTGAAGGAATCCCTGTGGTAACCACAGAGAAGGGCCTCTGATGGGATCTGTGGCCTGGGTAAAAGTGCAGAGTCACCCTCCTACATCCACACAGGAAAAGAGCCAGAAGGATTAGTCTCCCACCTTTCTCTTGCCTTCTAATGTTATCCTACTGGCAAAACACAGTTGGAAGCTGGAGGGCAAATGACATGATTCACACAAATGAACTTCACAGACACAGAGCAGAGTGGAGAAAGGCAGAGAATGAATCTGAGGAAGTAACTGGAACCCATTTAACTTGGGGGAAATTAAGAAAAGCTTCAGCAGGGGTGAAACTCAAGATAAGTCTTTAACCAAGGTTGGTTATACAAGGTGAAGATGAAAGGGTTAGAGAAGATATTCCAGTTGGAAAGACAAGCATGAGTAAATCAAGATAAGGAATGGTAATACATAGTTAGGAGTCATTATTAATGCAATTTGACTGTAGAATAGGGTACTAGATTGTGAATAAGAAAAGATAACACTAAAAAGATATATTGTATTTCATAGAAAGTCTCAAGTAACTGGAAAGATGAGGGGACTTGATTTCAGGGGCAAGAGAGGCCTCTGAAGATGGGGTACAACAGATGAGGTGAAAGCTTGACTTAAGAAGTCTAATCTTGGCGTGCCCCAGTGGCTCTGGTATTAAATCTGTGGTTCTGGCCTAGTCCACGAAAACCCAAGGACATGAACTTGTTATCCAGACTAGGGAGGCCAAACAACATGAACGAGGTAATTAAAATAAACGCTTCTTCCTTCTCTCCCTTCCTTCCTTCCTTCCTGCCCGCCTACTTGCCTTCACTTTTCTGCCTGCTTCCTTTCTCCTAAAAAAAGATGTCTGATCTTACAGAGGTGTAACAGAAAGACTGGGAAGTGAAAAGTTTAGTGCTAGCAAGGTGACTTGAGAAATTTTTAAGTAGTCCAAGGGAGGAGAGCCCCCTGCAGGGTGTGGGTGATAAACAAGATGAACAACTAAATAAAATAAAGTGCTTCTTCTCTCTCTTCCTGGTTGCCTGCTTCTGCTCCCTTTCATCCTGCCTGCACCTTTCTTAAAATAAGAAAGTCTAAGGGCAAAAAAAAGTCAAGACATGAACTCAGATGGAAGCCACAGGAAGGAGACTAAGGAAACAAGTTACAGGAGAGGGATGTCAGGATCAAGAGTTCACAAAGAGCCAAAGATCATTCCAGAATACCTGACCTAGAAGGCTGGGTGCTAACAAGGGAAAAAAAGTAGTAGATAAGGTAAAAGAAGTTTCAGCTCTTGAGGGCAAAATAGTAATAAGAAAGTCACTTTGTGTTTGTCCTCCCATTTTTCCCCACAGATCTTGTACAGACATTCCGGATTCCAGGCGAGCTTGTTTCCACGTGTACTCATCTTGCTGACCAGGTTTGTTTTCGTGGCTCCCTACTCTTTAGTGCCTTACTCGTTCCCAGGCTCCTGGATCCTCTTCACTCTGAAGCTCGTTGCTGCTTCTAAGCCTACCTCTGATTACCTCTGAGGGTCTCTGAGCTGATGTGTTCAGTTACCCACTCATCTCTGTACCCACCCACACTCACAGTCGAGATCAATGCTTTCTGAAAGAACTTTCTGTGATAACGGACATGATCTTTCCGTACTGCCCACTATGGTGCCATTAAGCACATGTGGTTACAGAGCACTTGAAATGTGATCAGTGAGACTGAAGAAATAAACTTTTAATTTTATTTAATTCTAATCAGTTCTAATTTGGATAGCTTCAAGATAGGAAACTTATTTCAGTAGAAGAAAATGGAAAGAATTGTGTTCAACTTTTAAACAGATTTTACTGGAACAAGCACTAGGAGAGACTGAAGTTTCTATTTAGCATGCTCTCAGTATTATTTCTACTTTCTTTCCCTTTGCTCACATACATATCATGTCTGCATGACTTTCTGAGCTCCCTACAGAGGTACTTAGCCTGACTTGCTTTGCCTCACCTTTCTTGGAACATCTGTGATGTATAAGATGATCTCACTCCTTTGTGGAATATAAAGAAAGAAAACAAACAGACAAAACAAAAACTAACCCTTGGAGACTAACAACAGAACTGAGGTTAGCAGAGGGGCAGCGAATGGGTGTTAGAAACAAAGGGCAGTGAGCATACAATGGACAATGTGGAGGATTATTATAAATTTTGTGGGTGTGGTATGTTACATTTGATGAAAGTGAACCTGCAAATATTGGTTTGTAAATAAAAGTTACCTCAAAAAAAAAAGAACAGCAGTTGTCTGCCTACTAGGTTAGAAGGACTATGAAACCACCTTTAGCCTAGCAAAAAAGAGTATTGTAACTGATTAGTTATGTCTACCATGAGTGCAGTAGTGCTGGCTCAGATGCCCATTTTTGTCAATCCTGACTAGTGTAATTAAGATAAGACCATCAAGATACACTCATTGATTTAATCAACATCTATATATTATCTTTGTACTAAGCAATATCCTAGGCACAGAAGGCACACCATTAATAAAACACAAGATTCCAAGTACTCTCCCCCTGTAGCTCAGGCAGGTAAGGGGCAAGCTATGAAAGCTATAGATCAGGGCGTGAGACCTGAGATTGGAAAAAATAAAAATAAATAGTTTCGTTAGAATGTTCATTGTTTTTTAAAAATAAGTATTAAAAACACACAAAATTCCCTGCCCTCATGAAGCTTACACTTTAGTAAGGGAATGAGATAGCAATCACAATAAGTAAACTAAATATATAGTATGATAAATAGTGTTTAAGAGTTAAGCAGGACAGGGGGATAGGAAATAGGTATGGAAGTAGAATTGTTGAAATTTTAGATGGCGTGAACAGGGAAGGGTTTCACTTAACTACTAAAGATCCACCTCTTGAGGGTGAAAACTCTAATTACTGCATGAATGAAACTGGTTTAACCCAAGACCCTTGGTAGCATGGAACTTGCAGAAACCAGACTTGATTACTAGGGAATATTTCCTATAGGGCAGGAGGATTCTGGCCCCTTTTATTATGAATCTGGTCTTGACTGGCTCCTGCTGGTTACACTCAGCAGAAGGACTTCCCTCTGTCCTCCTTCCTTACACAGACAAAGTCTGGGACTTCTTAGCTATCAGGTGAAACACGAACTATTTTTTCAACAATGTATTTAAAAACATAAACTAAAATACATGGTATTACAAGTGAAACAAAATAAATTGAAGTGTACTTATCAAATATTTTTAACAAATTTATGATACATTAAGATGTGTGAATCTATTCATGCATCAAATAATAAAATAAGAGATAGGCGCAATTACTAGAATTTCGAAGTGGCATTAAGTGAAAATATTTTGATATCTCTACAGGAATAATGTGATAAGGAAAAAAATCTAGGATTTCTATTGCTGACAAAGTCTCTTGGGGCTTCTTCTCTACATTTATATCTGAAGAAAATGCTAATCTTCAGCTAGAGGTTAATGAAAAAAAAAAAGATGTAGCCTTTCCACATCAAAGTTCCTGGACTCTCTGAATTAAGTGCTGTGGTCTAGTCTTTTCAAACCCGTTTTCATCTCTAAAATATGTAGATGCAACTGAATGCACAGCTTTCCTAAAGAAGTGTTGATTCAGAGAGCCATTATCTTTCATTTGGTCGGAGAATCAGGTTGAGCTAATTAGATTCGCTAAGACATTTCTGTTCTCAATAAAACATAGTCATGAGTAAGATGGTCATGGATAACTTCTGGAGACCATCTCATTAAACCACAATTAGTCTTCATAAAATTGAGCAAAACAGGCTCTATTCTAGATACCGGTGATTCTTCAGTGAATAAAATAGATGCCCCCAAATCCCTGCCCTTCTGAAGCTTAGATTCCAGTAGAGAGTGAAGGTATCAGACAGTAAACAAAAACAAACAAGTTAAATAAATAATGTCATATGTAAAGAGTTGACACACACTACGAAAAAGTACATAGACCATTCTGAGTAATACAGAGAGCCAGGAAAGAGCTGTAGTTTTAAATGGAGTGCTCTGGACAAAGTTTTATTTATCGAAAAGGTGGAAGTGAAATTTAAGAAAAAACTTGAAGTAAAATCAATCACATTTCCTTGACAAAGGGTGATCTTATCCAAAATGGCCACTTCTTCTCTGTACATGAGCAGCAAGGTTGAGCAAGAAGCAGCCCAAAAATGTGTTCAAGAATCCCTGTCCTCTCTCTAATGGTTGGCTTTTCCTGGGCTTGTTTCTTCATCTATGAAAAGAGAGGGTAGACTTGGTCGCCGTACATCTGGAGCCTGGAGGGAAATGCTAGTAGCAAACTAGTAAACAGAGATTGGAGTCACTTCCCCAACTTGAACCTTTCATCTGCTCTGTACAATGGGGCTGCATATCAGATTTAGTTTGAAAAAGAAATGCTTCACTAAGGCCCCACCCCAAAAGTCTAATGATCATTAAATAATTATAGTTTTCTTTTAATTATCATAACTATTAAAAAGAAAAACCATGATGCTTTTGTACATTGCCAGCCTTGATTCTTCACTCCTCACAGCTTGCCATCATTTCACTACTTCTTTTGGCTCTATTTCATTACCTTCTACACAGAGGCATTTATAGTGACGATAATGAGTTTCAAAACAAATCTAATGAAATGTGAATTTGCAAGGGATTGTGAGTTCCTGAAATTATGAGTTCCTTGTTTAAGCACTGATTTAGAGAACCAAATCACACAGCAGTCAGGAGAGGAGGCTGCCCCAGGTAAGCAGACTGTAGTCTGTAGCCCCTCAACCTTGCCCCATCACTGTGCTGTCCCACCATCCTTACCTACCTTGCTAATGCAGTCTAGATTAATTTTATTAAGGGAGCATCTGATTATTCCCATTTAAAATAGTTCTCCAACTTGCACACACACACACTCACTTAGAGGAATTTTCTAAAAGGGCTATAGATTCTCTGTACAGGATCCTGTTCAGTCAGATGTCAGACATAGCACACCCACATAATTGATTATATCCCTCTCCCCATAAATATTCCACCACCAAGGAAGAGATTTATAACACTGTATCTTCAGTTCAATTTTCAGAACAATTTACAGCTCACACACATCCAAAAACTTATTACCAACTGCGTTATTTGAAAAGAAAGCGATAACTTGCTGTCCTCTGAGAGAACCAATGGGCCTTCAGCAGTGTGTTCTATCTCTCTCCACTGTCTCTGCCACTCCTATTACTGGAATATATATATATATATATAAACAAACCTCAAGTGAAATTACAAGGCACACATGCTACATGGTAGGTAATAGTCTATTAAATGGAAAACCTTCAGAGGATAATATATTTGTCTTCAAACAAGAAACTTGACAGGACTTTTCAAGAAACTGAAAGGCCTAATATAAAGATTGTGCTGAGAAATAGTGAGCCCCTCAGAGCATACTGCTGTTGGTAGTGGCTGGCTTTCTTAAACTGACACCAGGGCTTAGATGCAGAGTTTAGTCATTCTTAGTGATCGACATTCACCTGACTTTCTGGTGTTGACTCTTGTCCTGAGACAGCCCAATGTGATCTTGCAGTGTCCCTAAGCCAAGACTGTACATGAAAACCCCCAAGATGACTTTAAAATACTTGTCCTTGGTCCCACATTTCAGAATGTTAGCTTAGTCAGTGTAGAGCCCAGATTTCAGTATTTTTCCAACAGATGATTCTAATGTAACAGAGTTGAGAATCTCTCATGTTATCACCTGAGTTTTCATTTCCTCACCTGTGAACTATACTTAGAAGATACTTACTGTGACACGTTTTGTGAATTATACATAGATAGGTCTGCCTTGTTAACCATCATAGCTCACACTAGTGCCTGGCAGTTGTTAGTAACTCAAAGAAAATATGACTTGAATGAACGGATGAATAAACACCAAGTTCTGAGCATAGAATTACATAGTATTCATCAATAAATGACAGCTAATATTGCTATTCAGAATGTCGGTTTAAACTTTTTTAGTTTATAGTTTTTATCAACAAAAGATGTTCTGATTTGATTTGTGCTTTCCTATCCCCAAGGCATTTCTATCGTGGGTCGATTTATTTTTTTGGTAACATTATCATTTAATACAGACAACTATGAAATCAGCTATCAGGAAATGACCAGCATCCTAGCTTTAGCATGCATCTTTTTACCCTAAAATGTTTTCTGATGTCCTGTTTCAGTGGTACATTGGAGAAGAAATGCTCCTTGTCTTCATTTGCCATTCCTCATTTATTGTGAACATATTTTTCCCCATGACTAACTTCATACTATCATGGAAAAGGGAAACTATGTCCCTAATTTCAACATTCTTGCAAAAACTGAGCTAATGCCTCTGTTTGTAGAGGCAAAATCACAACATGAAAAATTTCAAATTAAAATGTCCGTTTTCATTTATTTCCAACAGCATCAAAGTCCATTTCTATTCAAGTAAGAGTAGGGCATCTGTCATATTTCCACATGAAAACACTTCCTTGTAACACAAGCCATACAATCATTCTGGTCCATTTCATTGATTGGCGCCTATAAACACACAGTCCTGCTGAGGAAGTGGCCCTAATGATGAGCATTGGTAATGAAAGCAATTGAAAGAGTAGCTTTCCCTGAGCTGAGTTCCAGGGACAGTAAATAGATGCAACTGCAGGTTCGATTATACCAGGGAATGGCAAGTCTGAACAAGTAGTCAGTGATGTGGCCCATTAAATTAGCCCACTTAATTGAGATTCAACTCTGACTCTTCCTTCTGTTTGCTCAGTCTGAACTTCTCTCCCTTCACTGTGATTCTTTTATACTAAATCTTACTTGGAAAACTGGGAACTTTCTAGTCAACACTTTAAAACATTTGAGTTTCATTCAGATTTGGTCCCCTTGAAAGCCAGCTTCAGACTGCTCTTTAAAATATGAATAATTTTTACCCCCTCAGCCAATCACGTTGGCCCCTGCCATATTCTTTTGAGGTGCGTGTTTTCCCAGGAGTCCCTCCAGTACTTGCATCTTTGAAAAAATCTGTAATAAAAATTCAAATACATTCAAAAATGAACATAAATAATACATCATTTCCTTCAAATGATTTATGAAATACTAAAACATTCCCTCCCCGGCTTTCTGCCTGTCAGGAGTGCCGAGGCACTCGTCCTGGGGGCAGCGGGGCTGCTCCACTTAGCCCTGCTGAGGTCTCCGCAGCGCTGCCTTGACAGAACGGCCAGAAGCCTGTCAGTTCTCAGCAATGTCGATCTCACTTCATCCATCAAAGCATCAGGGTGATTTTGTCCATGATGAGATGGTACAGCTCTCTATTTCCTCCGCTGAGGTCTTTAGTTTTCGTGGAAATGCCCAGGTGTAAAAATGTGACAGAATAGCAAGTGGTGAAAGAGAGGAGTGACCCACTTTATCGAATGTGCTTTTTACTGTATCCCCAATCTTCGTGAAGGGTCCTGGGAACTTAGATTTCCTCTTTCACCCATCTCCGTTTTCTCCCATTCTCTGCCAATCCCCAGTCCCTGCTTTGGTAACCATGGAGATACCTACTAGGTCAAAGACAGTAGTTAACATACATAGAATCCCCTGAAGGGCCTATGAAAATATTGATTGCCAGGGCCCACTCCTGTGTTCCTGATGAAATCCGTCTGAGGTGAGGCCTGAGATCTGCATTTGCCCCTCCAAACTTTCTGAAATATAATTGGTGTGTAATGTTGTACAAGTTTAAGATATACGCATGATGAGTCCGTGTAAGTATATATTATGAAATGATTTCTACAATAAGGTTAGTTAACACAACTGTTACCTCACATAGGTGACATTTTTATTTGTGATAATAACTCTGAAGATTTGCTCTCTCAAATGCAAATGAAAAAACCAAACGAGGTATTACCTCACAACAATGAAAATGGCCTGTATCTAAAAGATCAGAAACAGCAAGAGTTGAAGAGGGTGTGGAGAAAAAGGAATTATATATCATTGTTGATAGGAATATAAATTAATACAACCTTTTGGTGAAACAGTATGGAGAGTCCTCAAAAAAATGAAAATGGGAGTACCATTTGACCCAATAATCCTATTTGTAGGTATATTCACAAAGAATAAAATAATAATAATAATCAGAAAAAATATATGCACCCCGTTCATAGTAGCACAATACACAATAGCCAAGACATGAAAACAACTTTAATATTCATCATCAGAAATTAGGTCTATATACTCAAAGGAATTCTATGCAGCTATTAAAAAAGATGAAACTACCTTTTACAATAACTTAGATGAAACTGGAGGTGATTATATTAATCTAAATAAGCCAGAAAGAAAAAGAGACATAGAGGATGATTTCACTCATATGTGGAATATGAAGAAAAGAGAGAAAGAAACTGACAAACACAACAAAACTCACAGGATATGACTGGTTACCAGAGGAATGGGAGCAGGGGAGGGAACAGGGAAGGAAGGAGTTAATATAGTGGTGATGAGCACTGGAATCTACTGGTGAGTGTTTTGTGAAATGTGTGTATATCTATCTTCTTTATCCATTCATCCACAGACAAACATTTAGGCTTTTTCCATGTGTTGGATAGTATAAATAATTTCTTGAGAAATCTGCGTACTTCTTTTCCATAGTAACTATACCAATTCACATTCTCATAAACAGTGAAAAAGTGTTCCCTTTTCTCCACATCCTCACCAGTATTTATTATCTCTTGTCATTTTTGCTTTTATTACTTGTGTTTTTGGTGTCATATTCAAAAAGCATTGCAAAAACCCCTGTCAAAGAGTTTTTTTTCCCTATGTTTTCTTCTAAGAGTTTTGTGGCTTTGTGTTTTAAGTCTCTAACCCATTTTTAATTCATTTTTCTGAGTGGTATATGATAGGAGTTCAGTTTCTTTCTTTTGCATTCATCCAATTTTCCTAATACCATGTATTGCAGAGTATCTTTCCCATTTATTACTTTTGTCCTCTTGCTGAATGTTAGTTGACATCTGTGTGGTTACTTCTGTGTTCTAGATCCTGCTCCCTTGGTCTAGGTATCTTCTTTTAATGCCAGTTCCATATTGTTTTGAGTTTTATAGCGTATTTTAAAATCAACAAGTATGATGCCTCCAGTTTTGTTTTTTTTCTCTGCTTTTGCTGTTCAGATTATTTTGTGCTTCCATACAAATCTTAGTATTTTTTTTTTCTACTCGTGTAAAAATATCATTGGACTTTTTATAGGAATTGCCTTAAATTTATAGATTATTTGTGGTATTACAGGCATTTTAACAGCATTAATTCTTCTAATGCATGAAATTCAGGTGTGTTTCATTTGTGTCTTCAACAACTTATTTCATCAATGTCTTATTATTTTTGGAGTAATATTTCACCTCTTGGTTGAATTTATTCCTAAATATCTTATTGTTTTGATGCTCCTGTGGAGGGGTGTTTTTCTTTTTTTTTTCAGATAGATTGTTGTTAGTTATAGAAAGTCCTCCGATTTTTGTATATTGGCTTTTTATCCTAAGACTTTATCACATTTATTAATTATAAGTGTCTTGGTAGAGTCTTTAGGTTTTTCTATATATAAAATCATATCATCTGAAAACAGAGATAATTTTACTTCTTCCTTTCTAATTTTGATGCCTTTATTTCTTTTTCTTCTGATTGTTCTAGCTAAGACTTTCAGTACTATGTTGATGAGATTAAGTACCCTTGTCATGTCCTCATCTTAGAGGAAAAGGTTTTAATCATAATGCTATCAAATATGATGTTATCTGTGGAATCATCATATATGACTCCTATTATAGTATAGTACTTTCTTTTTATACCCAATTTGTTTGAATCTATATTAATAATAAGTTTCCAGGTGATCTGATGGACTAGGCACCAGACTTTTGGAGGAGCTCATCTAAATTCTCAAGAACCAGGATTCCCAGTGTAACTCAGGTGGGAATGGGGTTATGCTCAGGACAGAAGTATACCAGACCACATCTTACGCCATAAATGAATTCAAGTTTGTATAATTTTAAGGTGATTCTCTAAATACACACATATACACACTTGTATAAAAGATACATGGCAGACTAGGAATAACTCAAATTAGACACACAATTGATCCTTCCCATTGAATAAATCACAGACTACAAGAAGGAAAGGTAATAAATTATTTGAAAACAATATAAAAAACGTTCTAGAGAAACTGTCTACCAAATGTTGTGGGAACCCAAAATTAAAAGGAATAAATTGTTAACTACCCTAAAAGTTAGGAAAAGTTTCAAGAAGGAGATGTATTATGAAGTGTTCAAGGTCAGGCAGAGTAATACCCAGCCTGGTAGATAGTTCAAGGAGACACAAGTGGGGAGAAATAGCCTTTATTGTACTCAAATATGGGGGTTCAAGGAGACACAAGTGGGGAGAAATAGCCTTTATTGTACTCAAATATGGGGGTTCAAGGAGACACAAGTGGGGAGAAATAGCCTTTATTGTACTCAAATATGGGGTCCTGACAGCCGTCGGTCAGGCATGTCTCCACCTCCCCTGAAGGCTGACCAGACATGTTTCATCTCCTGATGGAGGCAGGTCAGGAAAGTTGCAAGAAAGTTACAAACCATCAGCAAAGAGGGGGCTGCCTTTAAAGGGATTATCAGCAGAGAGGGTAGCGATTGGGCAAGAATATCCAAGTGGGTAAGAACCAGGAACAGCTGAGTAGGCAAGGACAGCCACGTAGGGCAGGACATTGGGGTCTACTCAGTGTGGGAAAAAGCGATTATTTTCCCAGAAAGCCCATAGGTTACATTTAAGTCCATGCTCAGCACTGGTCAGCTGCAGCACCCACTTTCAAGACTGGGCATGAGTCATGTTCTCACACTAGGTTACAAAGTGCCATTGAACTCGGGGCATGAATGAGGAATAGAAAGATTAAGTAAGAGGTTTCAGACAATCAAAAGAACAGATATAAAAACCATTGAGGCATCTGAAAAACCTTGGTACTTGCAGAATATGAAAGAATTTCATATGTGGTTGCTGGAGTGTTTGGAGATTAGTGTATATAGTTTTTAAATGCCAACTTAAGAAGTTGAACCTTTTAACAATGAAGACATATTCTGGTCAGAACAACTCTCTATCCTTCCAAAATTATCTTGGGCATTCGTAGAGCTCCCTCAAGATACCAACAGCCACCGAAGGCATCCTGGAGAGTGAGGAAGAGCGGGTCACAGAAACTGAACAGACTCAATAAATTGACTGGGAAAAAGAGATCACCCCACAAGCTGCTATCTGAAGACTTCCACATACAAAGTAAGATAGGCCTCTGACTTAAGAAGTTCACCTGGGCAGATTTGTAGGAATTTTGAGTTGGACCGTATGATTAGTCATTTGTGTATGTCAGCCCTGTGGCTATTCTACTGGCAATGGTGAGCTTATGGAGAGTATGGGGTGCACAGCCACTGAGTCTGACAATGTTAGGGTCAGCGTTCGTCCTCCCAAGAAAACACACACACACTTCAGTCGACAATGCAAGAGCAAAAGGAAACTTTATTTCCAGCAAGCTGGTGTCAGAGCCTCGTCCAGCACAGTGGAGTCAGACAAAGACCCCGGGGTTTGTTTCAGCAGGATTTTTATAGCCAAGGTTACAGAGCAAGGGTGTTGGGGACTTGGGCCAGGCCACAAAGCCAGGCTGACGCAATCCAATGGAAAATTACACTCAGAGGTACCTCAGCCACTGCCCTGTTTGCCTAACGGTCGCCTCCCTATTTCATAAACAAAGCATAAACATTAGCAACCAAGAATATTAGCAACCAATCAATTAGCAACCAGTCAGAGCCTTGATCACGCGCACTAGCAATCAATCAGTCTTGATCA
>RJWH01010651.1:0-15722 GCA_004363575.1 Solenodon paradoxus
TAAACAATATAGAAAACATATGAAGTTATACAGTATGTTAGAAGGTGATAAAAATAACATGGGAAAATAAAATGTATTAGGAGAGTGGGAAGAGGCTGAATTACAATCATTATGTAAACAGGGTTCAGATATTTGGGAAAGAATATTCTAGGAAAAGGGAGTAGCAAATACAAAGTGACTGGAGTGTTCAAATCAGAGCAAAGGAGCTTTTCTGCCAGGAAAAGGATGAGTGTGATGAAGGGAGAAAAGTCGATGAATTCAGAGAGGCATGTATCAAGTGGTGCCTTTGCAAGCTATTATAAAGATTTCAGTGTTTATAGATGACAATATACTAGAGGGTTTTGAATAGAGGATTGATATAATCTGACATGTTTTATCAGGATACTGCTATCTTTGTACTGGTAAATTGTGGGGTGACAATAATGGAAACAGGTAGACTCCATAGAAAGTTATTAAAATAATCCAGGTGACAAATGATGGCAGTTCAAGCAACAATTATAGAAGATCGCAAGAAGTAATTGGATTATGGTTATAATTTGGGGGTAAAGCCAACAGGGTTTCTCAAAGGACTGAATGTAGTCTGCTAAAGAAAAGAGTCAAACACATTTGTCAATTGTTCATCTAAATAACTAAGTAGATGGAGTTGTCATTTACTGAGAGAACAAAGGAATTGGAGGTATCAGAAGTTCAGTTTTGAACACATAAAATTTGATATGCCTATTAGATGTCAAAGTAAAAACATTAGGTAAGAAATTCAATATAAAATTCTGGAGCATGGTACAGAGATCTAGATTTAAAAAAGAATTATAGTTGTCATCCACCTACTGATGGTAAATAAAGCTGTGATGCTAAACAAGATCACCAAGGTAATGGGTACAGAGAAAAAATATGACTAAACTCCAGGGCATTCATAGATTAAAAGGTCATGAAGGAGCAGAGAGATAAGCAAATAATACAGATGTGGATAACCAATAAGGTAATGGGGAGGGGAGGCTGGACGCTAACTGAAACAAGTATATCAAAAAGAATACATTGCTCCTAGGCAAACAAGATAAGGGCCAAGAATGAATCCCTCTACTTATGAAGATTAAGGAAATAACTAACTTTTATAAAAATTATACTGGTAGAGTCATAGAGGAAAATGTCTGAATGCAATGGTTTCAAAAAAACAACCGGAGAAGAGGATTTAGAGACCAAGTTTAGACAACTTTAAGGAGCTTTGGGCTAAGAAAAATAGAGAAATTGGGTAGAACGTGGTAGTGAACAGAGGATATCAAAATTAATTTCTTTCAAAATTGGAGAAAGGGCATATTTCTAGGCTAAGAGGAATGACCAAGTAGATAGAAAAATTGATAACATGGGAGGAATTACTTAAGTAATGTTATTGGCAAGATTTTAAAAAAGGGCTAGGTTTGTTTCTAGTGAAAAATTTGAAAGATTTGTCTTATTATTAACACAAGCAATTTATCTAAAGCAGAAAGGCATACAGATTATGGTAGGTGAGTAGAATATATGATGATGGGAATCAATAGAACCCACTGTGAGGCCAAGCCCCGGCTTTGTGGTCTGTCGCTCAGTCCTTATATTAAAGGTCCACGAGAAAGTCAAACCGTATTGACATAAAACAGGTGCATAAGTCAATGTAGCAGAATAAAGAGTCAGGGAATTAATGTTCAGTTATTTTCAATAAAGGTCCCAAAAATACACAATGAGGAAAGGATAGTCTCTTCAATAAACGGTGCTAGGTAAATTGGATATCACATGCAAAAGAATGAAATTGGACTCCTACCTTATAGCATACAAAAAAAATCTCAAAACGGGTTAAACACTGAATTTAAGAACTGAAACTATGAACTCCTAGAAGAATACATAGGGGATAAGCTTCTTAACATTGGTCTTGGCAATGATATTTTGAGTTTGATAACAAAAGCAAAATAAGAAAGACTACCTCGAACTAAAAGCCTACTGTAGAGCAAAAAGAATCAACAAAATGAAAAGGTAATCTGTCGAAAGGGAAAAATATTTGCAAAGCATATATCTGGTAAAATTTTAATATTCAAAACATAACATATAAGGAGCTCACATACTTCCACAAAAACAAATAATCCACATTAAAATGGTCAAAGAACCAAAATATTTCCCAAGCACACAGATGACAATATGAATTTCATCTTCATATGAAAAGATGTTCAACATCACTAATAGCCAGAAAAAATGCAAATCAAAACAATGAGATATTAACTCACACCTGTTATGGGGTTTATTATCAAAAAGGCATGAAATAATACTCTCAATGATATGGAAAAAAATAAAGCCCTTGTATGCTGGTTGTGGGAATGTGAACTGGAACAACTGCAGTGGAAACCATCATGGAAGTTCCTCAAAAGATTGACATTACAACTATTATAAGATCCAGCAATTCTAAATCTCTGTATTATCCAAAGAAAATAAAATCACTAAATCAAAGACATATCTGTGAGACCATTTTTGTAAGATATTTGTGATAGTCAAAATATTGTAATGACTTAATTGTCTATGGATAATGAATTAATAAAGAGATGCTATATATAGAAAGATATATAAACATATTTGTGAAACACTCCATATATAATATTCCATTGTATATGTGCAATATTATTAAACCTTTAAAAAGGAAATCCTTTCATTTGTGATATGATGTGTCTGAACTGCACTAAGCTAAGTGAAATAAAGCAGATAAAGATGAATGTAATTCTGCTTATATGTCAAATTGAAAATAAGAAATAAAAAATGAACTCATAGAAACAGAGTAGAATGGTGGTTGTCAGGCACTGAGAGGTGGGAGAAATATGAAACATTTGGTAAAAATATAAATTCTTAGTTAAGATGATTAAGTTTTGAGGGTCTTACGTATTTTATGGTGATTGTAGTTAATAATGTATCCTATAACTGAAATTTGCTTAAAGAGTACATCTTTTGCTCACATAAAAAGTGCTAATCACCTTGATGGTGTGAATCCTTTTACAATTATACATATAAGAAATTATCACTTTGTATACTTTATGTATATATATATGTTGCAATTTTGTCAATTAATCCACAAGAAAGCTGGAAAAGTACTTCATGTCTCAACACACACACACACACACACACACACACACACACACACACGTCCACAGGCAGCCATCATTGATGAAATAAAAAGATATATTGATTTGGAAATAAAAATTGTGTTTGCATCCAAGCTCCCAATTTAGTAGTTTGTGAACCTAGGCAAATTACCTCAACTCTCTCATCTTCTGCTTTCTCAACTATAAAACAGGATAGCTAAGACAATTACTAGAAAATTATGTGGAGGTACCTAATGACTAAAGCTGAATGATTTTGAAAATAAATCTTGCTGCAGACAGATTGTTCTGGTCAACTGAAATGTCAAACAGAAAAGAAGATTAAGATGGAGATGATTACTTTAATGTAGAAGCAGATGACTTGAGATGTTGTCCACACACACACTCCTTTACAATGACAGTTTTTGAGGGGGTATTAAAGAACCTACATCACTCTAAAGAACATTTTAAAAACCATGGCAACCTATAGATACATATGAGTGTTACCCCCCATTTAACTCATGGAGCCTAGCAATGTCTAATGATCAGTGCTCAGTTTAAACTCAATTTTCCTACTGATGAATTTGTTCTTTCTCATCTTAATTATCAAGATGTTCTGCCATAAATGTCAGTTGCTACCATGCTTATGTAGTAACGTGGGGAAATGCTTAAAATCTTAAAAGGACATAATTATAACATGTGTACGGTCTCCTAAAATCCAGTAGCTAATTGTTTATCTGACCCTTTATTGGATTCTAATGTAAATGGCTACAAAATTATATTTCAACTGATAACGTTTTTCCTAAATCTCCTGTCAATCTGACATTCTCTTTTCTATAATGTATCACTGTTCTTCACCTCGTCAACTCTTAATGATCTTTTTCAATATTCTCTGGTTAAAAAAGCTCTGCCCCTTTCTCTAGAAATGAATTATTTAATTCTCAACTTGCCAAATCATGAAGACGTCTCCAAAACTGTCTCCATTTCTTTGACTGACTAATTCATAAACAATGATAATGGTAGTTAACACTTACTGAGCTTTATTATATCAGGTACTATTTTCAATCACTTTGCATGAAAATGCTACTTAGCTCATGAGGTTGTCGTTAGGATTAAATGATGATACTATTAGAGTGCATAGAATAATACCTACAAATAAATATTCACTAAATATTAGATACAATTATTTTTCTTATTGTTAATCCAAGAAATGTTTATTTCTTAGTAAATATGATTTAAAAACAGTAGTTATAAGAAATAAAAGAAGTTCAGTGTGGTTTTATTTATATGTGGACTATAAAGAAACAAATGAATAGATAAATATCAACAAAATTCACAGGTTGCAAGACTAACTACCAGGGGGCTTGGAGTGGGTAGGGAAGGAAAAAGGAAACTAGAATTCTGTTTGAGAGCATGGTGTGAAATACATATTGACTGAAGTACCATTTCAGTATCCTAAAGTGCTTATAGCAAGGTAAACAAAGTAATAAAAGTACTAAAAATAAGTGACCAGAAAGAAAAGGTAAGAGGAATTCAAGTGAAAAAGGGTCAGTTATACAGCAAATGATAGAAAAGAACTTTTAGTGGTGAAATTACTGCAACATATATTCATTTCTGGTAATACACACCTGTAATATATAGCATGGTATAATGATATTTCAATAAATATTAATAGATTGTGAACATTAATCAAGGAATATATTAGTCTTATAAAAAGATATATTTTATATCTATTATATACACAAATTGAATTTAAATGTATGTAAATGAACAAAAATGCTTAAGAGATTAAGACTTTAATGTGCAACTATAATAAATTAGATAATTTATATAAAATTAACAACTAAATATCTACTTTAAAGTAATTAAAATAATTTTAAAATAAAATCTGCTCTTACTCTCAAGAATTTTACTTAGAAGATTGATATGTTAAAAAAGTCATTGCTTCCATCTTTACTGTAATAGAAATGCATCATCATCAAAATAAATCTTGTCTTTAGGGAAATGCAGTCAAAACAATGAGATTCACCTCACACTGGTGAGAATGGAAAAAAGTACTTGCTGAGATGTTAAGAAAAGGGAACTCTTATGCTCTATGGATGGGTCTGTAAAACGGTGCAGCCATATGGTGAACAGTATGAATATTTCTCAAAAATTGAGAATGAAATCCCATGTGATCCAGTTTTTACTCTATTGGGTATTTACACTAAAAATAAAACAGCATTTATTTGCAGAGATATACACATCTCCAAATTCACTGAAGAATTATATGCAATAGCCAAGAGTTGAAATCAACCTAAATGTCCATCAACAGATGCATGGATAAAGAAATATTGTATACACACATACACACACAGAGACATACAATGGAATACTATGCAGTTATAAAAAAGGTGATGTACTGCCATTGTGGTAGCATGAATGAACCTGAAGGTAATTATACTAAGTGAGATAAATAAGCTAGATGGAGAAAGATAGACATTGTATAATATCTGTCATGTGTTTTTTAAATATAACAAGCAAATGAACAAATTAAATAAACAAAAAATAGACTTTAAAAAATGAACTAAATCAAACAACAGATTTTCAGCCAAAAAAAGCAAATCAGTAGTGCAATAAGAGATAGGGGGAGGGTAGGAGGCAAAAAGGGTAAAGGGGATTAATTGTATAGTAAAGGACAAAATGAAATAGTGGTGAATTTATTATTTTATATGTAGATGAAGAATTGCTACAATATATACCTTAAATTCAGTTAATATTATAATGCAATATTCCTTCAACAAAACTGATTAAAATTACAATAAATAAATCATCATGTAATCTTAAAGTATAGAACATGATTTCACGTTAAATGATTACCACAATAATGTTAGTTAACTCACCCATCACCTCAAATAGCTACCATTTTTTTTCTTTCTTTTTTCTGTGGTGAGAACATTTGAGATCTACTATTTAAATAGCTTTCAAATATGTTTTTCTTCCACCGTTTCAAGGTACTTTTGAATTTCTCTCGATTTCTCTGACATATGGGTTGTTCAAGCCTGTGTTTAATCTTCTCGTATTTGTGAATTTCCCTCTTTTCTTCTCATCATTTTTTAACATCATATCACTGTGGTCAGCAGAGATACTTGGTGAAATTTTAATCTTAAATTTATTAAGACTTGTGGTGTGAACTAATATATCCATTGTGGAAAATTTTCCACGTGCACTTGAGAAGAATGTGTTTTCTTGATGTTTAGCAGAATATTCTGTAATATCTGTTAGGTTCATTTTTTCTGAGGTATACTTCATGTTAAATGTTTTATTATTGGATTTAGATATGGATACTTTATCCACTGTTGTTCCCTAATATTGTATTGTCCATTTCTACCTTCATATCTGTTAGTATTTGTTTAATATATTTAAGTGTCACAATGGTTGAGTGCATATACATTTATAATTGCCGTAACTTTTTGATGGGTTGATCCTTTTATCATTGTAAAATGGTTTTGTCTCATTATAGCTTTTTAATTAAATTTGCTTTTGTCTAATCTAAGTATAGATTTTCCTGCTCTCTCTTATTTTCCATTTGAATGAAATGCCTTTGCCATCCTTCACTTTAATTCTATGTGTATTATTAAAGCTGAAGTGAATCTCTTTTAAGTAGCATATAGTTGGGTCTTGCTTTTCTTATCCATTCAGCTATTCTATTCATTTTTATTGGAGAATTTGATGCTTACATTTAAATTAGTATTTATAGATAAAAACACCATCCCAGTTGTTTCTAGTTGTTACGTTCCTTTTTCCCTTCCTTTATGATTTGATCATTATTTCTGTCATTGTGCTATGATTTGATTCCCTTTTCTTTTGCTTTGTGGTTACCATAAGAGTTACATAAAGCATCTCAATTATTTAACAGTCTATTTTAAGCTTATAACATATTAAGCCTCTTGCATATAAAAAACATGCCCTTTCATTTCCCCCATTTATTTTATTCTGTATTTCTACCTTTTTATATTGTGTTTCAAATAATAAATAATTGTAACTATGATTATTTTATTACTTTAGTCCTTTAACCTTTATGGCAATTGATCAGTGATTAACAGACGCTATTATAGTACTAGCGTATACTGAATTTGACTACTTAAGTTTACCTTTATGCTTAATATTTTCATATGACTAAGTAGTACTTTTTTTTGTTTCAGCTTGGAAAACTCCTTTCAGCATTTTAAGGTAAATCTAGTGGTAATAAAGTCCTTCACATTTTGGGGGGGGAATGTTTTGGCAGTTTTCTTTCAGCAGTCTGAATATATCATTCCATTCTCTCCAGGTCAGCAAATGTTCTGCTGAGAACCTTCCTCATTGTTTTATGAGGGTTCACTTACATGTGAGCACTGTTTTTCTTTTGCTACTTTTTCTCTGTCTTTGATTTTAGACATTTGTATTTTTGACATCTTGAAGTTCTTTTCTGAGCTGAAATTATTTGGGGACCTATGAGCTTCATAAACTTAGATGCCCAAATATCTCTCCAGATTGGGAAAATTCTCGATCATTGTTTCTTTAAATGCATTCTCTGCCCATTTTTTCCTCATTATTATAAAACTGAAATAATGAACAGATTACTTTTCTTAATTGTATCTCATAGTTCATGTTAGCTTTTTTCACTCTTTTCAGTCTTTGATGACATCATCACATATATGCTCTGGAGAACTGCAGTCATCTCACATAGAGGGAAAATATGACATTTCAAGGAGAAAAGGGTTAATAGTACTAGATCTATCCCATAAATATTAGTCAAACATCTATGTGTAGTTTATTAAATACACTTTTGATATTATATCTTTATCTATCATTTATTTGAAGACTACCACTACATTTCTATTTCTGGCATAGGCCTATATCCCAAGCTTCAACTCAGTTTAGTCCTGCTGGATCTCTCTCCACAGATGTATTCTCCCCATCCTGAGAATTGACATATAATAGTCAATTCATTCAGCAAATATTCATTGAATGCCATAATTTTAGGGGTTGAAGAACCAGCTCTGAATTGCACAGGCAAAGTTAGGTGGTCTCATGGAATTTTTATTCTAGTGAGGGTAATAAAAAATAACATTTTGTAAATAAAATATTGAACATTTGAGAGTGCAATAACTGTGGTGAATTAAAAGAGAAGATATTTTATTTAAGTGAACTACAACCTACATTCCCATAATCATACAAACTTATTCTTTACCTTTCTACATATAACTCATTTTTTCACTCTTATGATAGAAAAATGATATGTAGAGGAATCTATAGGATCCAAAGTCAGTTGTGAGTTTAACTGATTAGAGACCAGAACAAATTAATCCATTTAAGATTTAAAATTTTATTTAACAATCTTATCTGTTAGTTTATTATATAAACACAAGCTATATTTTAACTCTAGAATCTGTCTCACAAATATATTTCCTTGAATACTGGGTAAAAAGAACGTGAACATAAATTACACAGCCTATCTCAAAACCTAAACAACTCAAAGCACAGCTCTTATTGAAAATAGATCAAGAGTGATATTTCACTCAGTGTCTATACAAAAAAACATATATGATGTGTAAATAAATGTAGTTCAGATGACAACACATAGTCTATACTTAAACAAATCCAAATATTTTTTAAACGAGCATGCTTAGATTAGGCATATAATAGCAGGCCACATTTATTCCAAGGAAATGTTTTGAAGTCAGATATTTAGGAATAAGTCCCAAAACACAGTTATCAGCACAGGCATATTTCTTTTACTACTTTTTTGAACATTTAGTGCAATATCACAATGTGAATATAGCTTAGAAACATCTACTAAAACCCCTGGTAGCAGTCTATAAGAAATTTTCTTCAATGTGTATTTTTAAATTGAAAATAAATGAAGCACTTTTGAGAAAGAATATACAGGCATGTATCTGAAAAATAAGCCCTTCTATGAAGAATATATGAGCTTAAAATTATGTGCTATATTCACAAAGACAGTTGATTTATTTTAGCAAGTTTGAATTAACAGAATAGGGCATCCTTCAAATTGCCTTATATTTACTCAAGATTTTAAATGAAAAATAGCTATTAGAGCTTAACAGTTTGCTTACTGCTATTATAAATATAAGCTGGTTTAAAGAAAAATACATAATATCAAATACATTGTGCAAATAAATAGTGTTTAGCATTGTAGACATAATTACATTTAATCCTTTCTACTTTTCAAAGTCAGCACAATGATAATAGATTACCATATAGTTGACCATAGATTTATTTTAAACTAAGGTTTCCAAAGATTATTCATTTACAAAACATTTTATTACCTGCTATAAATTCTGATTTATGAAATATATTTTAGTTAATATCTGCTGTTTCTGCTTGGTCTGGATTCATTTTTCTTTTGACAGTATCATTTTCATTGTTCTGTAGAGGATCACTATTCCCCACTCTCTGCCCAACCATTTCTGATAGCCTGACATCACTCTTTCCTCAGTTCTAGTCATGGACTTGTGACTCAGACTTAGTTAATTGGATTATTCTTATTATGCTTCTAGTTTCAGAGACTGGTTTGGAGATGGACACTTGGCCCAATGAAACTCAATTCAAGGGCATTTTATGGAATTTTTAACAAAGAGGACTCTTCTACTAAAATTTGTAACTCTGAGATCAGAGGCCTGGAGGGTGAGAAATATCAACCCTGTGGAGAATATCAACTGTATAATAAAATCATAAAAATGGGACATAGTATTTAGAGAAGGGTAGGGATTTAGAAGAGTGGAGAGAAAAATAGTGAAGCAACCTGAATTCCCCTATTTCTGGATCAGACTAGTCCTAAAGGCAATACTGCTGATGAATTTTTCACATAAATGATGCAACAAATTCCTTGTTTACTTAAGTAAGTTTTGAAGTTGGCTGGTTTCTGTCATGGAAGATAAATAAATCCTAATTGATTATGCCTGTCTCAGTATAAAGTATCAAACAGTGACTGGATTTAAACTAAAATAACTAGCTTTAAAATCTGTGGGCTTTTTTCCATGTTATAGTAGTGATTCCTCAACATACAAATTTGTATCTTCTATCTGTTAGTGAGTTCCAAGAAAAATATCTAAGTTTACCAGTGGTCTCTTACTCTTTCATTTGTTTAGAATGAGTATTATCTGTTACAGAAACAACTCTCTATTAGATACTCTAGAAGGCATAGAAAAACAATATTATATTTGACCTCAGTATATATGCTCTTGACCCTTACAATATTTGATAAAACAAAAATATACAGAAAGCTAAATCATTTGCAAAAGGCACACACGAAAAATGGAACAGTCTAAAAACAAAACATACAAAATAATAACTGGTTTAATACTGAACATGGGCTTCCTTAAGAGAAACAGATGAAAAAGGGAAAGACAATTATACGTGAAATTCAAACCCAAGACAGCATTATATATGGAAACTCACTGCCATCTGTCATCCAAGATAGTATTAACACAGTAACACACTAATTCAATCAAGTGGTATTTTCTGTAAAATCTTCCCTGAAATCAATATGCTTTTCTTATTGGTCTACCATATGCCCCACTTGTCTGTCATTTTCTTAGAAAGGAACCTATTACAGTCAATTCTAAAGAATAAATTGTAATTGTTCTTTAGCTCTTATTAGTCTCTTTTTATAGCCTATTATACAGATTCTACTTTTCTTTTTTTGTTAAAAGAAATAATTTCCATCATTTGAGAGTTTATAAAGCAATAAACTGCTTACTGATTACTCAGCACTTTTACCAACACCATTTCCTGGTAATTATGTGGTACTCAAACCTAAGTAAGTAAAACTATCACTATAACACTAAATTTAACTTAAAACGGTCATTTCCCTCTACTTTCTAAAAATCTGAATTATCAGGCAAATTTGATTAGGAAGAGCTTGTTGATTTTCATCTCCATCTATTACTCCATTAGTTGACTAGAAAGAAAAGTTATACACAGGTACAACAGGAAAAAGTGTTATACCTTTGTGAACAACTGATATGAACTGACTTTAATAATCTTTAAAACACAGAGAACTTTTAAAAATTAATTTTTGAAGGAAAATTGTGTTACAACATTATATAGGTTTAAGGTGTGCATCAGTGCGAATCAATTGTTTTCATAAAACACATTAAGATTATCAACACCAGTTCAGTTCTTCCTTCACCATATAATTGATCCCTTCCAATTAGTTTAGCCTCTCCCTCCCTCTTCCTCACTTGTAACCATCAATTTGATTTTATAGACTAAATGGTTATTATTGTTTGATCTAGTTCATTTGCTTACTTGGTATTTTATAAGTCTCAGTTTACTAATATATTATCTAATATAATATCTCTTATTCTCCATTTAGTCATATTTTATTCTAATGTTCCTAATTTAATTGCTGTATCATTACAATAACTAAATTCCTGCTAAAATGAATCACTTGTAACCAAATTCATGACTCAGATTATTGTAGTGATGACCATGATAGAATAACTACATGAAAACTCTGTAATTACCTTCAAGAAATCCCCCATATAAGGGACTGATGGCTCAGAGCAGATGACCCTGCAGACAGGGACAGAAAAGGCACTGTTCCCACAGTGGAAAAATATCAGAACTAGCAGAGTACTGCTGGATGAAAGTTTGCATGACTAAAGGCAACAATTGGCAAAGAAAAACAACTTTCCCCCTTCCACTTTGAAACAAATCTAACTAGTTTAGCAAGAGAGTTAACACTTTCTGATAATTAGAAAATATAAGACTGGGGTTCAAACAAATAAGGTGTCTGCTCTACCTTTTCTTTCTTTTTCCAGAAGACAGCCCACTCTCCTTTCTGACAGTGTTCTTCTCTAAATAAATTTCTGTTGCTTTCTAAGGCCTTGAGTTTGTCTCGAAATTCTCTTTTGAGACTGGCTCAAAAATTAAGCAAGTGGGTTTGAGGGAAACGGACTGGGACTACAGATGTATGTACAAAGCCTCTCTCAGACTGAAGTCCCTTACTGGGTTACTCCCAGTAGAGATGGAAGCCTGGTTGGATGACCCATTGACCCTAGCACCAATACTGGTGTCCCATCCTGTTCTCAACTGGCACGCCAGCATTATCAAGGATCCTGGAGTCCCTCTAGTGACAATACCATTCTGGCTATGTGGGAGTAATGTTGTCACCTTCATATATTCTACTGAAAATAATGAGCAAGAGAGGAATTAGTAAACAAAAATAACAACTGCAGAGCTCTGACATACTTTGAAGTCTTGAAATGAACAATGCATACAGTAAGGACACCTGAAGTAACCCCGTTTCATGTCTACAAGCTTTTCAAGAACAGAAATCAAAATGAGTATCAGATGGTATGATCTGACTGCAGAGCTTGATGCTAACATTGGTAGAGGGCATTCCTTAGGAAAAAAAATGAATAATCTTGATATTTGCAATTTCTCACAAATAGTATTCTTATCTTTAACCAAGAATGTTAGAAATTAAGCAAATATCTCCCTTAGGCATAAAATTATAAAAGTACTGCTTTTCTACATGCAGCCTGACTACTTAAACTGTTTAAAATTGAAACCAAACCTCTGAAGGGCAGAAAATGCAGCAATGCAGGCTCCTTTTCTAGGCTTATATCCTCAGATAAATAATCTAAGGCATTTTTATTTATTAAATTTACATTTACTTCAGTGATGATTTTATTTCATTAACTACATCTTAAGAATATTCTCTATTTATAGTTCTTTCCCACTTAAATAAGGAAACTCCATGAGGAAAGTAGATATTTAATCTTGTTTAATATTCTTTGCAGGGTAAATATCTGTATATTTGACATTGGTTTATATGTTTATTTATAAAATTAATACCACATAACTTTTAAAAATTGCTGTAAAACATCTAAACTTGCTGGTTAAAATATGCATGTTTCCATGAACTGAAAAGAAAGCAAAGGAATCTACACATGCCTCTCTAAAAAGATAAAAGAACCCTGATGTCCCAGCTACTGTGAGATGAGAGTATATGCGATTCCTGTTGATCTTGAGACTTTGTTTTGATGGCTCTGAGGGACAAAATGTAAAGGAGGCAATTCCAGTGTTCAAAGGGAATTCTACTTAGTGACTCCTAAACAACAAACTGCAATGTGATTTACGTTTCTACACAAAGCTGAACTAGAGAAAACTCTTGTCACAGAGGCAAACAGCAGTGATTACTTCCTGACTCAAATCTTGATTTGGGACAGAGGTAAAAAAGCATCACCTCTGAGAACATCACATGTAGTTGCAGTTTGAATTTCTACTATTTCCTGAAAAAGTCAAAGTTGAAAGATATTTTAAATTGTAATAGAAATCACAGGTGCTTAATAAAAGCAAATGAAAAGTCTTCTCTGGAGAAAAGCACTTTGAACATAAATAATAGCAAAATTTTCAGTAATAAAGTTCCATTTAGCATAAACTTAAAACCACAATTTACTGACACACAAGATGGCAAGACACTAAGATCAAAAGTCAGTCTATGCATACACACACACACACACACAAACACTGCAAAATTAGATTCACAATGAATCTAGAAGAGAGTACATCAGATACATAATACAAAATAATTGTTTTAATTTTAGGAGGCTATAAAAATTGCTAGTGAGGAATAAGGGAAATTTAAAATGACAAAAAAGAATAAAATAGCTTTTAGAAATAGCACTATATAATTAAAACTGCAAAAACAAGTCAATAATATGAAAACAGAACAGGTATATCTTAAGATAAATTAGTAAGGTAGAAAATAGCTGAAGAAATATCACAGAATGTAGCAAAATTAAGAGATGAAAGATACAAAAAATTAAGAAACATGGAAGGTAAGGTAGATACATCTAATATATATTGACCACATTATGGAAGAAATAAGAGAATGAAGAAGAGGCAATATTTAAAAAAAAAATCTATCAATAACCAGAATTTTTACATAAGTGAATCTTCACATATAGGAAGCACAATACATTTCAAGCAAGATAAAAAGATATCTATACCACAACAAATCACAGTGAAACTTCAAATTAACAAAAACAATGAAAAAAATTAAAACTGCCTAGAAAAAGGCAGAATGTATGCACACACATACACATATATACACACAATTAAAAAGTAGATAGAAGTGGACTATAGAACAGGAATAATAAAGAACAGGAAATACTGCAATAATATCTTAAGAGGGCTGAGATAAAATAACTGCAAACCTAGAGTTGTATATCCAGAAAACAGTCTTAATGCAGACAAACAAAACCAAGAGGGTTAATGACCAACAAATATTACTAGTGAAAGTTTTGAAGAATATAATCTAGAAAAAATAAAATGATCCCATAATGGAGGCAAAAATAATGAATATATGTATTTCAGAACTAGGTCACCATAGTTTTATGCCAAATAAGAGTAATTTTACAAAAAAAGGATATGTTATACAGATGACAATTAAATCAAACTAAAGAAGAAAACTAATTGCAAAAGGGGAAGATCAGTAATACAAAAATAAGCATTTAACATTATAAATTAAATGTGACTATTCATTACAATTTATTGAGTTGTTCCTTCCATGCTACACATTTTGCAAAACACGCTGTCCTTTTGTAGATAATAATGACATCCTGACCTACCACTGCTAGAATATGCTCTGTAAGTTATTTCAAAGGAAGACATGGGTTCACACTGAGATAGCCATACTTTTTTCTTTTTTAATTCAGTAGCCCTTGTTAAAAAATGGCCCATATTTACAAGGAAGATGACTAGTGCTTATGAGGATTACAGTAACCAACTGAGCAAACTGAGCATTATCTGAGAAAAATTGGTTCATTTAGGCAAGAACCCAATAGTTCCACTATAGTTTCAAGATTGCCTTTAACACAGTACAGTCTACTTCATACTGCTAATCATGAAGACTTGGGATGGGCTAAAAATTACTCCATCAGACTAACACTAGGGGAAATAAAAACAAGCACATAGAAGAAATATTTTTCTCATCCTTAGTTGAAGAGTTGGTTTGTTTCATGAAATCACTTGCAAATACCAAGCAGGCCAGTATTAAGATGGAATATATCACTAATTGTCATTAAGTGTGGTCCAATTATGACCCAATTAGCTACATGCAAAGAGAATGAGAAGCTTGGGAGCTATTAAAAATGAAAACTCAAAGATAGCCACTCTTAAGGTAATTTCTAAGGGAATAGGAATGTCTTTAGGTTTATGAAGCATCACAGAATTCTTTCACACCATATCTTTTACTATTTTCAGTTGACTGACTTAAACCAAAACAAAAGCAAAGAATTTCTAGCCAAATCCTTCAAGAATGAGAGTGGACAGTCAGGACTGAGGAAAAGCTAAGACATGAGGGATATTCAACCGTCTCATTTCCTGAAACATCCCTTCTTCTTTTCCTTATAGCAGGATATTACAAGTATCTGCACAACAATATAATAATGTCTTACTTTGCTAATTATTTTCTATTTATCATTTCATTTTATTCTCACAGCATCCAATGAAGTAAGGAAAATTTTATTCTCCGTATTCTAAAGATAGGAAAACTAAGGAAGAAAATCCTAAATTGCAAGACCAGTATTATATGATTTGCCAGCAATGAAATCCTTAATCCCTATTCCACTGCTCCAT
>RJWH01010652.1:0-15718 GCA_004363575.1 Solenodon paradoxus
ATGCTAAAACTAAATTTAGACTGGTTAACAAACTTGCCAGAGGTGAATAGAATCAAAAACTGAGCTCAAGTCTAGACTTTAGCTCTAAGCACCATATAAGATGTATCTGGGTTTCCCCATCAGAGTAGAAAGCTCATAATGAGCCCTCAAGGAATACTTATGAAGAAAAATGAGTGAGATGAAATGTTTATTGTCTAGACTTCTACAGAGTAACTTGCATTCACAAAATTTCAGCCACATGAGGAGGCAGTTTTGTTGGTGTCTGGGTATTCAACTCTGTTAGATTAAGTATCAATTGAGCTAAAATGTTCGGTAACCAGCTGTCTCTAGGAGATTGGAATAAGAGTCCATAATGAAATCAACACCATACATAACATCCCCAAAGGACATTATCAGCTTCATCCCAACCATTCCTTCCACACTCCATGTCCCAGAAGTTCAAGTCATGTTAAACCCAAGTCCACTATGGAACATCTCCCTTTGTATATTTTTCCTTATTCTCGTCTCTATATTGCAAACTCTACTAATCTATCTAAAGTGTATGAGCTTCTCTTGTATGTCACAAGTCAACTATCTCTTCTGTAAGTTATTTCTGGACTCACTGGTCAGGAGTTATTAGCTGTAAATGGTACCTATTAAAGTATCTGCAATATAGAGTTTCTGTGAGGGATAAAAAAGATAATGTAACTGTGGTCACTATTCCCTCTTGTTCAAGGAACTTTAAGTTATAGCCTTTGTCCTGAGTAATAGTGCTTCCTTGTGCTCTTAAAAGTGATCTAATTTAGAGAAATAAATGTATACTTGTCCACTTTAGATTTTAATAAATGGTATCTTTCCTTTCTGTTAGAGAAATCCTGTGCACAAATAGTGTTATCACAATAAAGCATATACCTCCTAACACCTTTCTTAGTAGATTGTGAGACTTTAAGGTGGTCTCATTTGGTCCTTAAGTCCTGAGATATAGTAAGTGATCAATAGTCTTGAACAAATGAGTGACAATGACTTGCTGGACAAGAAAACTACTGAAACCTACTCCCAATTCTGAGTCTCAGAGAAACTTCTGAATGTATGTATGAGACCCTGACATTCACAGAATAATATATTCACCTCATAATTTTGGACTTCTAATCTACCAAACTATAAGATAACATATTTGTGCTATTTTAAGTCAGTAAACAGGAGGCAGTTTTTACGAGGGCAACTGGAAAATAAGACAATATTGAACTGATGTTTCACAAAGTTTTGAAGGCAATTCAATGCGGAAATCACAATCTTTTCAACAAATAGTCTTGAGAATACTGGATATTCACAGCCATAAGAATGGCAATGAACCTGACCTCAAACATTATACAAAATTAACTCGAAATGGATAATAGACCGTATTGAAAAAACTTAAAATATGAAAGTCTTAGTAGAAAAGAGCAAATCTAGAGTCAGGCAATTGTTTCATAAATAAGACACCAAGAACAAACAAAAGAAAAAAGAAAGATCTATTGGATTCTATCAAATATTAAAACTTCTATATCAAAGGAGATCATCAAGTAAAAGTAAAGATAACACAGGGAATGGGAGAAAATACTAACAAGTATATATCTGAAAAGACATGCATCCAAAATATATAAGAATATATAATTCCACAATAAAACATACACCAAAGTTTTAAATAAATATTTCTCAAAAGATAAATAGCCAATAAACACTTTAAACGTTACTCAACATCATTAGTCATTTGAAACCTAAATAAAAAACACAATAATACATAATTTCACACCCACTAGCATGGTAAAATCAAAGAGATATTTGCATGGTGCAGATTAGATTTGGACTGTTAGTGATGAACTCAATGTAGTATATAGAGATGTCTGTAGAATAAGAGTCAGCCCAATGCTTATTCAGCAGCTGGGGCTCAATAAACATTTTATTCAAAAAAAAATACTAAATCTGTATTACTTGTAAACAGATTTTATCGAAATCAAAATGTTTAAATTCAGAAAACTTTCATCACATTCCCATGTTAGACAAGATTGCTGCTCAAATATCCCCTACTCCAATGTTCATTCTTTAATCAAATCTCATAGGATTGTCAAAGAGCATATCCTCCTTTGGCAAGAACTGCTGGAATTAAACTCTTCCTACTTCCATTTGTAGGTCAAATCTCTACATCATGGGGAGCAGCAATCACACAGTGACTAAGCTCATCCTGGTGGGCTTCACAACAGATCCTGTTATGCAGTTGGTTCTCTTTGTGGTATTTCTAGGTGTGTACTCTGTGACCTTGGTAAGAAATACTAACTTATAATGTTGATCTGTAATGACTCCAAGCTGCACACAACAATGTATTTTTTTATTGGGAATCTTTCTTTTCTGGATCTCTGGTATTCCTCAGTCTACACACCAAAGATCCTAGTGACCCGCATCTCTGAAGACAAAAGCATTTCCTTTGCTGGCTGTGTTTCTCAATTCTTCTTCTCTGCTGGGTTAGCCTAGGGTGAGTGTTACTTGTTAGCTGCCATGGCTTATGATCGGTATATGGCCATATCCAACCCCCTACATTATGCTCAAGCTATGTCAAGGATATTGTTTATTTGTTTGGTTATAGATTCTTATATTGGAGGTTTTGTCAACTCTGTAATACTCACTAGCAAAACATTCACATTGGATTTTTGTGGTGACAATATCATCGATGATTTTTTTTTGTGATGTCCCACCCCTGGTGAAGTTGGCATGTCATGTGAAAGAGAGTTACCAGGCTGTGCTCTACTTCCTCCTGTACTCTAATGTCATTATTCCCACAGTGCTCATGATGGCCTCACACCTCTTCTTTATTGCTGCCATTGAGGATTCGCTCTATCCAAGGCCGCCTCAAAGCCTTCTTCTCCACATGCTCCTTCCACCTGATCTCTGTCACTTTATACTATGGCTCCATTCTCTATACCTACTCTCACCCAAGTTCCTGTTATTCCCTTGAAAGGGACAAAACGGTTTCTACATTTTATACGGTGCTGTTTCCAATGTTGAACCCCATGATCTATAGTCTGAGGAATAAAGATGTGAAAGAAGCTCTGAAAAAATTCCTCAGGTTAACAACAATCTGAACTCTTAAGTTGAAATAAGTTTCTCTAGTCAGAAATCAGTGAAAATGATCTGTTTGAGGATAAGGTGGGAATGAGATTATAAAAAACCTTGCTATTCAAAGAAATGCAATGGAAAAAATCTATTCGTTTTTCTTGCTTTAGTGATTAGACTATAATCTATACTATAAAATGTAGTTGATTTAAAGTAATCTCATTTATAAAGTAGCATCAGGGTTAATGCAAATTATAAGTATTACATCTGGGGTGCCAAATGATTAAAATTTACTTTATCCATGAAACTGACTAATTTTCCCTTTCATGATGGAATTTACGTGAATGTGAAGAAAACATATTGATTCAGTAATTTTGTGAAATATACCCCTAAATCATACTCTGTAATACTTCTAAAACTTCCATGCAATAAAAGAATAAGGAAAGTTAAGAATGTCGTGATAAAAAGAGAAAGCAGTGATATACTATTTGATGCATCCAAAAGTAAAGAAAGATCAGAAAAGTCACAAATGATGAAGTGACTACAAATATTTGTTCTAAAATTTTAATTTAAGTCATTTTATAATTGCATGCATTTCAACAATACCTGTAATTTTTCAATAACAAAGTCCTAACTTCTGAGGTACAAACTACTATTTAGCGCTACTAGTAAACTTCATTTACAGTGTTATTGTAGAGAGTATCAGAAAAGATACTAATTAAACCTATCATGTACTAAATATGAAGCTATACTTAAAATCTGTGAGCAAGAAAAGCACTGGGTTGAAAATAGAATGGAGTTTTTCAGGGGTTGGTTTATTTGCATGTGTTCCACTTGGTTTTGCTGCTTTCCTTGATGGGGAACAGATGGTGGGATGAAATGTGGGAGAGTATAGAAGAGTACTCATTCTCCAGAAGAATATTAATCTTTCAGGGTTATACACAATCCAAGAGATACATTTCATTCTATGGATTTAAAAATGTGTTTTGATTGCTCTTTTTATACTTTCTCTATTTTTATAATTGAAATAACTTAAAAAATTGCAAAGTAGTGCTGAAGGACACTGGCATTTTGGTAGAAGATGTAGTATGAAATACAGATGGAGATGCAATTTCAACATCCTAAAATGAAAAAGCATTGTGAAGTAAAGAAATATTTTTTAATTATTCGACATCTTATATTGAACTATAGAGCAGTAATATTGCCCAATATTAAATTGATGTAGTATACAAGTTGATATAGGTGCCTAAAAAGAATGAATTCCTGGTTTTTCTTCCCTAGATTTCCCAAAGATAATCATATGATGAAGTTTATGAAAAATGTGTCTGGCCAAGAAACCAAAAAACTATCATGAAAAATTAACCTAATAAGACAGGTTTAAAACAGTTTAGTGACAACAAAATAATAATAAACAATTAAAGAGTGGTTTCATCAATGTTTTACATGTTTTAATAAATTTACTTGAAATAGTATGATATTTAAAAACATGTTGTTAAGCCAGTAATTTGGAAAATACAATGAGAACATTCTGCAAGAAGACCACTTTCATCTCCGCAGTCGTATGTTCTGTATTACTTTCCAGAAGGCAACTTTGACATCTTTGTTTCTCAAGCTGTAAATGAGGGGATTGAGCATTGGATTGACCACAGTGTAGAACAGAGCAGCCATTTTGTCTTTCTCCAGAGAGTAAGTGGACCTTGGCCTTGAGTACATAAAGAGCAGGGACCCATAGAAAAGCATGACTGAGATTAGATGTGAAGCACATGTAGAGAAGGCCTTGCGCCTTCCTGAGGCAGTGCGGATCTTAAGAATAGCCAGAAGAATGTTGAAATATGAAATCAGGATCGCCAGAATGCTGGAGAGGACTGTGAAGCCCACTATACCCAGGAGGACTTTCTCATAGACCTGGGTGTCTGTACAAGACATTTTGACCAATGGTGGTGCATCACATAAGAAGTGATCAATGATATTTTTACCACAGAAACTCAGGCGGAAAGTGTTGGCTGTATGGGCAATGGCATTCAAGAATCCTCCTATATAGGAGCTGGCAACAAGTCCAGTACAGAGAGAACTAGACATACTTCTTGAGTAAAGTAATGGGTTGCAGATTGCCACATGGCGGTCATATGCCATCACTGCTAAGAGATAGCACTCAGTGTAGGCTACGACACAGGAAAAGAAAAATTGAGTTCCGCATTCAGCCAAGGAAATGCGCTTATCTTCTGAGACACAATTGGCCAAGATTTTGGGAGTATAGACAGAGGTATACCAGAAATCCAAAAAAGACAGATTGCCAATGAAAAAGTACATAGGCGTGTGCAGGCGGGAGTCAACACGGATTAAGATAACCAGGGTCATGTTCCCTGACAAGGTTGTCAAATAGAGTATCAAAAATAATACAAACAGAACTAACTGCCAGTGAGGGTCTGTGGAGAAACCCACCAAGATAAATTCAGTCAGAATGGTGCGATTTCCAACTTCCATGTCGAATGAGGAGAAAGCCTGACAAAAGGAATGAGAAAAAAAATAACATCAATTTTTCTACTGAAAGAAAGTTTATCGATTATGCTAATAATACTGGGAGGCTAATGAACTTTTATGAGTGATTGTCTAGAATGGTGAAACTTCAACCTGGTATTTAAGAAATTACAATTAAACTCTAATTTGGAAATCAGGGATTTGCATACATGGTTTATAGCAGAGAAGGACCCTAATCATCAAAAAATAGACCAGAATAATGAAGCCCCCTGACAAGTTGTCTGACTGGTTAAAAATTCACTGAAATCATCTTGTCCAATATTAAGTATATAATGAGTACTCAAAATTGTTTAGTACCCTTCATACAATATAATTTATCAGACATTATGCTGATAGTTATACAAATACCACCTGCTATAATTCACCTACAATTTGTGAAAACATATATATACACACACTTCAAGTATATGTATGTATACAAATGCCCACACATATATATATATTCATATATACAACATATACACTTGTTTGTACAAGTAAGTATATTAAGTCCTGTTATTAATACATTCAATTTTTTTCTTCAGTGTTATAAGCTACGTGGTATTATTATCGTCATGGAGTTTAAGAAACATTTCCAGGTTTACAGAACTGGTCAACAACTGAGTGTTATATTAAGTGAGAATTTTATTTATCAATGATGTGCACTCAATTATTATGACATTTATTTTATAAGTCTACTGTTTCTCTCTTGCTCCCCTTGCTAAGAAAATTCAACCTTCCAAAACCAGAATTTCTTATTAAAAAGAGCTTTAAAAATATTTTTTGACATGCCCTGGTGGTTCAGATATTAATCTGGTGGCTAGACTCTGAACCATGTAAAACTCAAGGACCAGAATTGGGGATCTGGGGACAGGGGGAGCAACCAAATTAATAAATAAATGAAGGTTCTTCCTCCTCATCTTCCTTCCTCCTTTGCTGAAAAATGCTTCTTCCTTCACTCCCTTCTTCTCTTTAAAAAATAACTGATTAAAAGAATGCTTTTTCTTACCACTTTTTCTTGTTGATATGAAACTAATAAATATATTTGAGCCATTTTTGATGTAATGAATGCTGAACATGAAGGAGAACTAATTTTTGGTCCCAAATATTTATGAGAAGCCATAAATTCTTCAAAGTTCATATCTTAAATTCCAGAGTGATAGAGAAAAGATGATAGGAGGTATCTAATCTAAAACGTTACAGAAATAGGACTGATGTCTCTGTAGCTGGCTGGTTTTCTCACGGGTATAAAGGCAGTGAGATAAAGCTAAAGCCACGCTCTAGCTAAAATCACATTTATACCATTTATATTTAAACTAAGCAAAGTAAATGTTGTAACTGGAGTGCACCACTTTTCTTCCTGAGGATCTGCTAGTCCCACTTAATAGCTAGTAAGACATATCAACCTTTCAGAGATTAGGTCTCCTCATCTTTCAAACGTAGGGTGTAATTTTCAGAGAGGATGTTGATTAATTGATGACACTATGTCAAAAGCAGCTTAGCCTCTTAAGTCACATTCCATTTCTTTGCTAGAGTGTAATGTACTGGCACACAGGGCAGATGCTTAGCTCTACAACCAAGGTTCTAGAAACTGTCTTTTATTTACCTTTATAAACCTCTTTCTTGCCACTTGTCTTTATCTATTTAAGACTTCCACCAAACTATATTATTCACATGAATAATTTCCCATAATACTCACACATTTCAGGAGTTTTACATTTATAATTCTATACTGATATTTGTTTGTACAATAAGCTTATTTCTGGATCTGATCGAGAGTAAGTAAAACTATCTTGGCATGAATTTATGATTATATTGATAATGTATAAACTAGTGGGTAGCAGCCACCATTTCAATAGTTACTATGAACTTTCTCTGCTATGTTATCAGCCATCTATACAAGGAAAAATACCTGGAATATATGAAATTCATTTCTAATACAATATAATTTGAGAAAAAAAATAGAAATATCTGAAAAGAGTCAATAGCTACTCATCCTAGCCTTTACAATGGATAAAATTAATTTTCTGATCTAAATTCAAAGTCTTCTCATAACAAGAGATATTTAAATGACACCTGAAATACGAGCTCACTGTCAACTCATTGGAAAGGTAGGGAGAGAAGAATATTTCCATGAGAAGATATAACATAGATCAGAACCTTCACATGTTTGAGTCTGGTGAGCCTGAGGAGCTGAGAAAAGTTAGATAGAGACGGGGTGGAGAGAGGAACCACTGGATTAGCCACAGGAGCTATCAGCTCATTGGATGCCATAATAAAAATTGGGGTCTTTAAACCAACACAAAAGGAGCCTATTGTCATTATGAAGATATAACATGATAAGATTTACATGTTTAAATTTTACTCTAACTGCAGATTAGAGAATGGATTAAGAGGGGGCAAGAGTTGCCTCTTGACTGGAATCTCCCTAAAATCCTAAATCCTCAAAATATCTGTTGAGGTCAATGCTACAACAAAATCAGAAAAGAGACATCTAGAACAAATTAAGTATTGTACAAACCTGCATCCTTATCCTGGTAGACAACACACAAAGACTGTCAGTCTATCTCAATCTCCCTTCCAACTGGGAATCTATATGTGTATAATAATGTAAGATGAAAATACTAGAAAATTATTAGACAAGAATCTTTCAAAGTGTAGGTCAGTTATAAGAACATTTCCTCTCTATATTTAAACAAGAAAGTATAAGATCTGGGAATGAATGGGTAACTAAAAGGATGAAAACTTTAAAACACTCAACTAAATGACCAATTCTACATCTTTCTGACTTCTTTGTGAAACATAACTATACCACATATTAACACATTACATTTTAGCCCTCAAACTCTAGAAGGAGAAAGAAGTAAATTAAACCAAAAATCAGTCATTCCTCTGATACAATGAAGAAGAAAAAATCACAATTCTTAACTAAATTCCTTATTTAAGGAGTATATTATTTTTCATACTCTTGACCTTGGTATGGTTGTGTGGTTAGTTATGGTGAATATTTTGAAACTTAGGTAATATGGTTTGTATGCCACAGTCATGGTATGAAGAAGTTTTGCACATTTGTTCTCATATTTTTTAAATACTTTTAAATAATCATGGGATGTTGGATAATGAGGTATCAGACTACATTTTCTCTCTGATCATAGAAAGTAACAAGCTGTTCCCCAGACATCTGAATAGACCCATTGTACAGCCTCCAAATTAACTAACAGCTAACTAATAAAAAATCCATTTGAGAACAGTGAGTGGTCATAATATAATCAAGTAATGATAGATAGTTTTTGTTCTGAACGGGAGGAATAATACCTGACTATTTTATAGAAGCAGAGCTTGAGGTGTGGAGATGGGAAATACAACCAAGTTTCTATGAGGAGGCAGTGTGAGCCAGAATAGTGGTACCTTTCAAATAGTTCTAAAATCAGGAAGGTTAATATGTTTGTCATTTACTTTTAGGCAGTTTGACAAAGTTTTGGAGGGGCAAGGGTCATTGACCTTGGATTGAGTAGCCCTGTGAGAGGATTAAAGTTTGACGTCACCTGTGTGATCACAGAGATTTATGTATCCTCTCTGGAATACAGATTAGTTCACCTGAGAAACTGTAGTCACTTTCCAGTACCCACTCTCCGTAAGTGCAACTTTTAAACATTCTTATGAAAACTTCATAAAGATTAGATACTAGTGCTAATATCCTAAAATAATATAATAGGTGAGTAATAAATGCTTAAATGTTTCATGTTTAAAGTTGAATTCCTAATCTTCATTTCCAAGCATTATCTATTTGCTTGTTTCTCATGTCAGTTAATAAATTGTAGATTTCCAGTTTCTTAAGACATAAATTAGGATTCAATTTTTTCTCTTTCTCTCCTACTTTTTCTTTAGCCTTCGAAGTCCTGATGTCCTTCCCTTCAAGCCATATCCTAGGAGAAAGGCAAATAACAGATTATTTCACTCATATGTGGAATACAAAGAAGCAAAGCAAACAAAGGAACAACACAAAACAAAAACAAACTCTTGGACCCTGACAACAGAACTGACGTTACCAGAGGGAAAGAGAATGGGAGATGGCAGCAAAGTGTAGGGGGTCCTATAGGAAGTGCTGGAGGATATTAGAACCTTGTGCTGGGTTTTATGTGTTATACATTTGATGAAGAGTGAATCTGTGTTCCTACAAGGTATCCAGTATTCTAAGTCAATGGCACCTCGTTAAACCATAAAAACATTAAACAAAGTTAAAGCCAAAATAATGCAAATGTACATATATAAATACATATACATATATACTTGGTGTTAATTATTTACTCACTATATATATTTTTTTTAATATCTTGAATCTAAGAACTTCTCTTTACCTTCACTGCCATCATTTTTTGCCAAGAATATTGCCATGTGTTTCTAATTGATCTGTATAACTGTTCTTCTGTTGTCTGCTTTCAAAATATCAGGTAAGTATGCTATTTTACCCAGAAATTGTCACATCATTTTGGTAACTAAAATAATGCCACAACGTTCCTAGTTTATTCAGTTACTAGCAGCTAACTGGAACTTAATATTTCTAGAATCAATAAATGGGCAATTACAATTATACCTTGAAGTTGTATTTCCCAAGATATTATCCTTCTCAAATTTAGCTTAACTATTCATTAAATAACAACTCTTCTACCCCCAAGTAGAATTTCATGATTCAATGTATTATACCACTAAGTAGAAAGAGTAAATTAAAGAGAGAACTCACAGCCATCAAACTCAGAACCATAAAGATAAAAGCAAATCCATTTAACCTGCTTTGTTGAGCTATATATATATGTAAATATCTATTTCCCTCCATAGCCCTTTGGGACTCCTCCACACAGTTACTCAGAAGTATGTACCTCAGTCTCCAAAGACTCATTTAAAGTTATTTGGAGTATAATGATGACATAGTAATTAGAATATGATGAAATGAAAAGTATTTTTTAAAAGTACACTCTCTGGAGGCTCTAAGTTCAATATCATCATTAAATGTACAATAATAAACATTTAAATTGTACTTACTAGGCTTTTCTACAGATATATAATGTATGATGGATGGATGTATAAATAGGTTAGATGATGGATAGATAGACAGACAGATAGATAAATAGGACAGACCGATCGATAGGTGATAGATAGAAATCATATGATCCATAGTTTGTTCCTTGCCATATGTTCTTCTCTCTGCTCAGGGTGCCTTTTATTGTCTCATTATCCAAAATATTCCTAACCCTAATAAGCTATATAACCTAATAACATAATAGCCCTAATGTTATGGATTGAATTATATCCCCCTAAAATTTATATGTTGAAGCCATTATGTCATATATCAGAATATGACATATTTGGAATAAGACCTTTCTAGAGGTGATTTAGTTTAAAGGAAGAGAGCCATAAACCAATCTAACTGGTATATATTTATCAAAGAGCCGACGAAAATTTGGACACACACTAAGGTATCCTGATGGCATCTAGACCTTGGTCTTTTAGCCTCCCGAGTTGGGATAAAATAAATTTGTGTTTCAGCCACCCAACTGGTGGTATTTTGTTACAGCAGCCCTAGTCAAAACCAGTAACATTAGGATTTTTTTATGTCGGTACAGCCTCGTGCTATATGTAAAAAAGATTATAAAATATAATGCATCATAATGAAGTGATCTCTGATTTTTAATTTAAACATAAACTGAGTACAGACTGAATAAAGTTCATAGAATTTTAATTGTTGCAATTGATTTTACATAATAGAGATTTTCATTCTGAAACCTCTCCTGAATGTAGTTTCCTTAAATCTATCTCTCTCATCTATTTCTCTGTGTGCCTCCATTTCAGTCTGTTTCATAAGACTCTAGCTTTCCTGTGGATTCTTTAATTGTTGTAGAAAGTATCCTTTATCAGAAGATCCTTACAGTAAATTTGAATAATATTTTTCTGTCTAATATTTATTGACATGGATATCTCTGTGGCAGAGCAAGCTATGAATTAGGAAAAAGAAAAATAAACTTCTCTGTAAGTCATTTCACCATATACCTTTTTCATAGGACTTTCGAACTCACACTCTCTCCCAACAAGTGGGATAAGAACACTTGAAGTCAGAAATTCTAGGTTTGTATTCTGTCTTCTCACTTAAGGACTACAAGATTTGAAGCAAGTCATTTAATGTCTCTCTCCTGACAATGATTCCACAAGACTTTATTATTCTCATGTACAGATTAAATTGGAATGCATACGAGCAATTTATGAAGTCTCAAGAATTTAAAAAAAAAAAAACTCTCTTGCAAACTTCTATGAATCCCATGTATATATCTGTTCCAAATTAGCATGCATAACAGTTTTCTAAATGCCCAGCCTCATTTACTTTGACAATATAGTAGTGCTAACTTAAAAGACAACTGCATGGGTGTGTCCTGGTGACCTCACTGTCTGGTAAACCCTGAGAGCAGTCCCACATGCATCTAAATATCCCAGGCTCAAAAGCCAGGATCAAGGAGAATAGCTAATAATGAACAACAAAATAAAAATAAATAAAGCACTGCTTCCACCTCTCTCTTCCTGGTTACCTACTTGCCTTTGTTTCTGCCTACAGTTTTAATTAAAAGGTCACTACACATATGATCCAATGATATTGTTGTTATTTATTTCTGAGAGTGCGGGCTGATACAATGACTATGAGATAGTATATATGATAAAGGACAATCATGTTTATCAATATTTTCATTCACGAAAACTTGGCCCTATCATTTTCCTCAGGGCATTTTTAACATCTTTATTTCTTAAGCTATAGATCAAGGGATTTAACATGGGAATCACCACAGTATAGAATACTGACACCACTTTATCCCTTTCCAGTGCATAACTCGTACTAGGTCGTGAGTAAATGAAGAGTATTGAACCATAGTACAAGGTGACAGCAGTCAGATGAGAGCCACAGGTGGAGAAAGCCTTCAGGCGGCCTTGAGTGGAGCGGATCTTCAAGATGGCAGCGATGATAAAGAGATATGACGCAAGAATGAGCACCGTGGGGGTAATGACATTGGAGGCCAGTATGAAATAGAGCACAGCCTGATAGCTCTCCTTCACATCACAGGCCAACTTTACAAGGGGAGGCAGATCACAGAAGAAATCGTCAATGACATTGTTCCCACAGAGGTTCAGGGTAAATGTCTCTCTGGTAATGATGGTTGAGTTAAGAAAGCCACCAAGGTATGAGACTGCAACAAGACTGCCACATATCCTTGAAGACATCGCTTGGGAATAAAGCAGTGGATTGGAAATGGCCACATAACGGTCATAAGCCATGGCTGCCAACAGGTAGCACTCACTGTAGGCCAGTACAGCAGAAAAGAAAAACTGAGCTAAGCAGCCAGCAAAGGAGATGCTTTTGTCATCAGAGATGCAGGTCATAAGGATTTTGGGGGCATAGACAGATGAATATCAGAGATCCAGGAATGACAGATTCTCGATGAAGAAATACATGGGTGTGTGGAGCCGGGAGTCAGTACAGATCAGAGTAATTAGGGTGATGTTCCCTAAGAGACTGACGACATAAATCATGAGGAAGATGACAAAGAGTACTTTCTGCAACCACAAGTCAGCTGTGAATCCTAACAGTATGAACTCTTCCACTTGGGTGAAATTTCTCTCATCCATTGATTTTGAGCTTCCGTGGTCACTTTCTGTTAAAAGATTAAGACATATATCATGATTTAAGAAATCAGTATATGAGAGTTACTGGTCATTTGTCATTTTAGATCATTGAAAAATCCACAGATACCTATGTGTTGCTATTATTTGTGACACATGCTTATGCTCTAGTGAATATCATTCTTTTTAGGTAACTAAAAATCAATTTTATGTTGCCCCAAAAGATTAGGTATTCAGCATACAACACAGTATGAAACAATATATTTAAACTAATTTTCCTCCTTTTTGAGAGGGTGATCAATTTGCCTACCTTGTACCTATACTCAGGGTGACTTGAAACCAAGTGGGAAAATAAGCAAAAAAGAGTTTGAACAAATATTCAGGGGTTTCCAGGGGCCTTTGAAACCTTTTGCTTTTTTCTAGAGATATACATGAAAAAGAATACTTTTGTTTTTCTAAGCATATTGTGGAATATTCCTTGGAAGGGAATTTACTGGAAAGATTTTGAAGGCAATAACTATGCTTTATTCAATATGTATTCAAAAACTAAGGACATAGTTATGAATAAAGTAAAAATAATGTGCGACATCAATAACAGACTTACCTAAATGATAGGGATTTGAGATGATAGATACCTGTACGACTCTCAAATATACACGGAAAGCAACAAAAATATTAGCCAGTAGTGTATTTAAAATGTGATTGGATTTCCTATAGAATCAATCATTTAAATTCATTAAGACAACAACAAATCAAGCTGGCCACACTACATTTCAAGGGACTATGTTAAGCTGTAAATGGTCAATAAAGACATCCAGGATCTACTTCCTGGAAACTGTGAATATGACTTCAGAAAGTTAAAGAGTTAATAATTAAGAATTCTGGCATAAGACCTTTGATGGGCTCTAAACACAATCACAAACACATTTATAAAAAGGATGAAGAGAACGTTTAACTATAGACCCAAAATGAGTCAATGTGGCTGTAGAAGCAGGAATGGAGCAATAAAACCACCAAGGAATGGAGTCTCACTTGAGCCTTTGGATAGAGTGTAACCTTGACAACATCTTGATTTTAGCCCAATGATAATGGGCTTGGACTTCTAAACTCCAGAACAATAAGATAATAAGTTTTTGTTGTGTTAAGTCACTGTGGGAATTTATTAATATAGGCATCCAATCTCTAACAGTCTTCTTTTTTCAAAAGTAGAGGCAGGAGACTGACCTGCTGCTATCAGTGGGAAAGCGCCATCTCCACTTGTCTATATTGGGACCCAAAGGGCTCCTATCGCAACATATCACAATTTAAAAATTATGAAGTTATGATTATCAGTGTTCCAAAACGGAAGGAGAGATATCATTTCTGCTATTAGATCTCTTATGCCTGAAAGACTTCTTTGTGATGTGACATGCTAGATGATGAACTAAACTTTAAGCTAGAAAAAGTAAGACTTGCTCCCTAGTAACTGCATTTACTTGATGGTAAGAACCTGTGAGGTGGAACGTGATGAGCCAAAGCAAAGGAAACGTCTAAACAAAACCTAACCCTTGAACACTGTCTGTAGAAATGAGGTTACAGTGAGGAACAGGGTGGTAGTGGAGACAAGTGGTGGTGGAAACCAGAAGACAGTGGTGAAAGACCCTTACTAATTTGGTGGTGGGTAAAACATACTGACATTTATTGAAGAATGGGGAACCTGCACACACGGGTTTATATTATTTTGTAAAGCAAAGTCACCTCAATAAATACTAATTCTTTTTAACAAAAAAAATATAATTTTTATCTTTAGAATAAATCTCAATTCTATACTTGTTATCTATACAAAAATTCTTCATTATGAGCAAAGAGGGATTGGAAAAATTTTTTTTCAATTTTCTTAGTATTTCATGGCTCTCAAGTGTTATGATCAATTTTATCAAAGTGATTCCTGAGAAGAGCTTCAGACCAAGAATCAAGAGAAGTGGATTCTGGTGTTTGTTGCCTATTTCCAATTATAAATAAAACAAAAACCTAACAGTTTCATTTTTTTACCCACCTTTCTTAGTTCAGTGGGACTCTTTGATGTCACAGATGTAATTAAGCACTTTATAAATTAGAAATTAAAATTATAGAAATAATTCTCTGTGATTATGCTTTTCTCATCTCATTATCAACACTTTGGATATATTTGCTTTATCTCCCCAGGATTTCCCTTATACCCAAACCCTTACAATGCCATGCATTTTCAATGCAGAAACTTCCCTTCTGGGAAATTACTTGTTTAAAAAATTACAACTAGATTGAAACTTGCAAGAGAAATTTCTTCCTTAATCTGTCTTGTTTCTCAACTACAGCTATTGCAGTATAAAATAAATACATAGGTGAAAGCATACATAGAAGCATATGTATGTCAATGTTTTAGCAAATAGATTAGATTGGAAGGTGGCTTTAGGATGAGACTTAAGACATAGTTAAATTGCATAAATTAAAAAATCAT
>RJWH01010653.1:0-15714 GCA_004363575.1 Solenodon paradoxus
CAAGTAAATTATATGCAAGAAGTAATAAAATTTGAGAGGATATTCTTGAGTTTATAAAAATAAACAGCATCCCCTTAGTGGTCACCTTTTAAATTATGGGCTTTTCTGCATTATGTGTGTGTATACATGCACACATACAAAATTTGATGGAAGGGTAATAACTTGCCAAAATTATCACCATTCTCTCATTTGGGATAACTCTGGGTGCTGGTCTTTGCTAAGAAAGAAGGTAAATAAATGACTTAAGTTCAATTGTAGGATACATATGTTGCATGACTTTCAAAATATTCTGTATGTGTCAGTATTATTTAATGCTGTATTTTGTTAATGAGGGATAGTATATATATGGTGTCATGTTATATTTTCTTGAGCAGGTTTCTATGAATCTTTTTCTTCTTTAACTTATCTATTATAAAATATGGTAGGTAAGAGGAAAATAAGAACAGTTCTAGATTTTTAAGGGCCTGAGACAACACAGAGTTTTAAACCTGTTTCTAACTCTATTTCTACTTATCACCTAATAGTCTCTGATGTTTATGTTTTTCTAAAAATTTGGATCAGAGTTCAATGTACAAAAGTCAAACAATTGGAGCACCCTGGAAGCTTACCAGTTAAGACTGTAGCCTCTGGTCTGCGTAGTCCACATACATCCCAAGGACCCGGGTTTGTAACCCAGGGCTAGAAGAAATAATCAGGACAAACAACTAAAGAAAATAAATAAATACTTCTTCCTTCTGTCTTCCTGCCTGCCTGCCTGTTCACCTTCATTCTTGCCTGCATCTTTCCTTTAAAAAAAGTCAAACAATTTATTTGCATGCTATAAATGTAGTCCCATCCCCAGAAAGATAAAAATATCATGTATTTGATAATTATACTTTACCTTTTGAAAAACTGTTTAATGACTAATATGGGTCAACATTTTCATGTATTTTTAAAAATGGTTTTTATGTTTTTGTTTACATGGCTGCATTATTTTCAGGAAAATGAATTTGTACCCCATTCTGTGTGTATTTCATACCACACTCACCTCCAGGGTTCTAGTGTCCTTTACCACTTCTTTGTCCCTCCCTCCTTCCCTCCCACCTCCCACACCCCTTGGAAGCCACAGTCTTGTGTCTTGTGAATTTTATTAAGATGTTTCAGTTAGTTTGCTTTCTTTCTTTATAGTCAACATATGAGTGAAACCATCCTGTATTTCTCTTTTTCTTTCTGACTTATTTCATTTAAAATCATCCCCTCCAGTCCCATCCAGATTGTTGCAAAAGACATGATTTCATCCTCTTTAACAGCTTTGTAGAATTCTATTGAGTATCTAGACCACAGGATATTTCTCCAGTCATCTGTTGTTGGACATTTAGGTTGTTTCCATGTCTTGGCTATTGTAAATTGTGAACTGAATTGTGTATTTCACAATTGAATCTGCTACTGGTGAATTTAAGCCCAGTATGTATCAGAACAAAGTTCAATTGAATTATATGTATGAGACTCTTACCATTTACAGCCATTTTAAAAATAAAATTATAGATGACAGTTCAATAACATATTCAAATGATTACACCAGCACTGATGGTCGTATAAAGGTGTTGACCCAGCTAAAAATGGAATTATTACAGTGTAAATTGCAGGGACATCTAATAAAGGAAAGTCAAAACCATTTTTCATTGTAGGAAAATATACTGGCAAATTTAACACTCATCCTCTGCATAGCTCTAGGAAGAAGTTCTAATAGATATGTTCAGTCCTCTTTAAAAATGTATTTAATGTATCGAAGTGTTACAAACAAAAAGTTTTTTAACTCCAATAATGCAAAAATGTCTCTAAAAACAGAATCAGTTCCTTTCCTCACCTGTGCCATCCTATTCCCTAGTGGTAACTGCTTTCAAATCTGTAGCTCTTTTTCTGATATTAACCTCCAGTCATCCAGATTATACACACACACACACACACACACACACACACACACACACACACATACACACTTTTTTTTCTTGAGTTTAGACATTATATACTGATCTTTTACTATGTCAAATCTGGATTTTAGCTCACATGTATACCATCCTTACTCACCTCTGTATCTTTCCAATATGCCTTTTCTTTTTTGTTTTAAGAACATTATCCTTTTACTACTGTGTTTATATAGATGTATTCACAGCTGAGATAATTATTGAACTAAAACTACATTTACTTTCATCTTCAACTTTTTTGTTTTCATAGAATTACTTGCTAATTAACTTTTATGTTACTTTTTCTTTTGTTTTGGGTTACATTTGATGATGTCTCCCAAAATACTTCAAAAGTTCTATAGAGAGATTTGTAACCATTTTCCATAACTTTTCAGATGGCATATACTTGTAAGGATACAGATACCAAGAAGACAGTTAATTGTTTGTTACTAGGTCTTTAGTGCATAGAACAAGTCCTAAAGCATAATATGTTCTCCAGTTAAAGGAGAAATAAAAAGAATATTTATTGTTTCTATTTTTCCCTGGAAGCATCCTTTATGAAACCCTGAAGCCCGCCCCCATGTCCCTGTTCCAGTCTGAACACACTCCTTGCTTTATAGGTATCTTCTGATGTGCCCTCACTTCCTTATTCTGTTGAATTTGCTGTTTCCTGGACGCCATCTTCTCTTTTCTTGGTTTGTATCCTTATTTCTGTAGATCACATTCTCCAGAAACTTCATGAGTTTGGAAGTTTTCCTGGCAGACAAATGTTGCACTTGCAACCTCAAGACTGTGTCATGCACTTGTTTATCATTTGGTTGCACATCAAATTCTAATGTGGAAATTCTCTTTACTCAGAATATTGAATGTGTTGCTCCATTGTCTTTTGTCTTCCAGTATTGATTACCGTTCTTTCACCTTTAGCAGGCACTTATATTTGAATTTCCTCCTCTCTGATGAGCCATTTATCATTAAAAGTAAAATGAAATGCAAGAGACAGAGACAGGGAGAGGGGCATTGTCTTTCTGTTGTTGGTGATTTGCTTTTGTGTAATGGTTTATATAGATTAATAGGGAAAGAGCAAGTTGTATGCATCTTAAAAAAGGACTCTGTCCAAAAGTGTATCTGGAGGAAGAGGGAAACTGTTCCAGCAGGATGTGGACTTCAGAATCTCAGGACTGAAAGTTGGAGTTCTAAGAGGCCAACCAGAAGGACAGATATACAGATAAATGGACTGGAATTGAGACTCTAGAAATAAACCCAAACATCTATGGTTAACTGAATTTTTGCAAGAACCAAGACCCTTCATTGGGGGAAAGAATAGTTTCTTCAACAAGTGAAGCTGGGACAACTGGACAGCGACATACTAAAGACTGAAGCTGGATTCTCAGACCATGTTTTAAAAATGAACTCAAAATGAATCATTGCAAGAACTAAAACTATAATAAAATCCTTAAAGAAAAGTTGGGGTGAATATTCAGGATCTTGAATTCTTTTTTTTTTTTTTTTTAAGGAAAGCTGCAGGTACGAATGAAGGCGAGAAGGCAATTTCTACTCCACTGGGGCACGCCATGATTGTAGATTGTAATAATGAAAATAATGATGACTATCATTTCTTGAACTCACAGCATAGGCAAGCATTTTCATTTGCTTTTTCTCACTGAATCCTCATAACCACTGTGGGAAGTTGGGGGTATCATTGGTTCCATTTTATAGACTGAGATTCAGAGAACTAAGTGACTTGTCCAAGGTCATACAACTATTAAGTGGGAGGGCCAGGATTCCCATCCTGATCTACTAGACTCAATAACCCAAACACTTGGGCACAGTGCTACATAGTTACCTGGAAGCCTGAAATTGTTGACTTGGTTTTATTGCTGGGGAAATCAGACTGGACCCACAGCCCATTACTGCTGAGTGTCGGAGGATGAGTTTGCCCCATTCACTGCTATTGAGCCACATGCCTTGCTCTCTTATTTCCTACCTTAGTACCATCTGCAGCTGGCCCAGGTCCTCCCATTTCTGCAGGAGTGGAACAGCTGGGTTAACCCTTTCCTTCTGTAGGGGATCTCAGGGGAGGGTATAAGCCAAGGGCTGCTCCTGGAGAGGTCTGGCAACACTTTTACTCTTCATTAAAAGTTTATGTGCATTATGCACTTCATTATATGCAATTGGGTTTCTTATATGGCACTCCAGTGCATAAATGACTCCCTAGACACATTTTTGAGTTTTCATTGTTATAATATAAAGACTGGCCATGTCACAAGGCAGACATGTTTTAAACTATTCAGTAATTCCCTGAACAATAACCAAATCCAGGGGAGGTTTGCTTTTATACCCTCCACAGGATTGCTTACTGGCCAGGATATATATTTCTATTGGTCAAATACATTCACTTTTGAATCCAAGTGGTCAGGAAGGTGAGAACAGCCCTGGGTAGAATAGCACTCCCATGTATAATTTATTGTGAGTTGATTTGTACCGTATTATCCTTTGGGGTAGTTTATATAACATAAATGCAGATCCTAAAAAGACTATTTTTTATATTGAGATAATGAGGCCAAAGTATTGTGTACCTTGAAACACTGGAAAAGATATGCCTTCATTCACTCATTTATTCATTCATCCACTCACTCATTCATATTTTTACCAGCTGACATTTACTGCATACCCAGAACAGTGCTAGGCACTAACTCTATTGACATGAATACCAGATGTGGTGTTCACCTTCAAAGAATTTACCCTATAGCATGGCAACATGTAAATATATTATTTTAATGGAATATAATAACCACTTTGAGAGGTATGTTTAGAGCATTATGAAAACACAGATTAAAGAGGTGAACATGAAGAGACAATGACTGATGAACAAAGTAATTAATGAAAAGGCATTTGACTTCAGAAAAGTAGGTGTACAGCTAACTGGAATGGTGATAACTCCCAGAGCATCTTCAGTACTGACATGTTGAAGTTCGTAGAGTTATTGACAGCCTGGCATCCTGCATGGAGGAGGGCTGATCTACCAATGTCTTCAGGTGCCCATTAATGTTATGTAATAAACTTTCATTGGATTTGAGCGATTATACATTTCAGAGTCTAATTGTTACAACAGTTAGCCCATCCTTACCAATACGATTGTGATGCTGTGTGAGTTTTCATGGTACCTTGCTTTGGGTCTCTCTCGTCTCCATCCCCTCTACCACCATTAAGGTCCTCACTCTCCTTCCTAGAGTACAGTAATAGCTGCAATAGCTGCCTGTTTTGTCTCCCTTGACTTCAGCTCTTTTTGATGACTTAAGCGGAGGATTTTTTTATAGAACATGTTTTGGAGAAATTATTCTTTAGGCCAGAGGATTAATATTTAAGAAGGGACTGCAGCAGTGGTGGTGGGGAACTATTTCAGTGGTAGGGAGCCCTCAGAAAATCTGCTACTCCCATCCAGGTTGTCTTCTCCTCTGCCCCTGCTCAAGGTGGTTTGTAAAAATGCCAAGGCCTGAAATCCAGATAGAATTTCTTAACTTTTCTCTATTTTAGCGATCCAGAAAGTAGTCTTATGCCATTTGTGATTGGACACTAGAAAAGCAGGTCTGAGAGTGTGTGTGGTTCAGCCAAATCCATTCCTATTAATAAAAGGAGAACTCAAGAACATGGGCTCCTGATTTGGAGGGAGGGTCGGGGGAAGTGATATTCTCATCCCAGCTCAACCGCTTACTAGCTGTTGGGAGTTTAGAAAAGTCACTTGACTTCTCTCTGACTTCGCTGTTTTTCAGTTGTAATATGGGAGTAAAAATAAATTAATACAAATTCAGTTCACTTCAAAAACAAAATTTAATTTACAAATTACAAAAAACTTCAGAATTTGTGAGGATTACATGAGGTGATTCATATAAAACAATTGGAATAGTGACTGGCACACAGTTTTCAGTGTTTTTGCAATTACTATTATGTGACAAGTGTAGCTTTGCTATCATGATGCTTATTGCTCCATTTAACAAAATCAGTCATGCCCATATAGACAGAAACTTCTCATAGTGTTATAGAAAAATAAACTTAAGAAGTAGCCAGAGACTTCCTTTCAGGGTACAAATTCTTCCTGTTTTGGAAATCTAGCTTGCTGGAGTTCTGAAATACTTAAATCTGTTTCCCAGCAATTTTCAGTTATTATAGGTTCCCCCCACCCACTCCCACTTTAATCAAGTTGAGAAATGCAATAATACAAGTTTTATTACTCTCTTTCTATAGTTGAGCAACCGACAAGCAGAAATGGGGAACCATTTCCAGGGAATATTCTTTAAGGCCATATTACCCAAGACTGTGGTCAAAAGGAATATATAGATTTCTTGGGTTATTTCAGGGAACTCCTACTCTAGTTACTACTAGTTTTATGTCTTTGGAAGCATCTTCATTATCTAGACCTGATTCATAATTTGTGTGCCTCTTAGACCTGAGATGGAAGGTTTCACATTCTCCTATCTCACTTTTTTTCCCAACAAGTTAAGAGCAGGATGGGCAAGGATCTGGTTAAGGAAAATGAAGTCACTGCTTAATTGTGAATTTGCTCAGCCATTGTGACTTGTTGGCAAATACTTGCTGAGGCACGTTTAAAGACAGGTAACATCCGGCCTTCAAAATCTGAGCTCCCAAGAAAGAATAGCATAACCCAATAGCACTTGATAGTACAAAGTCTTAGAACAGAGCTCAGCACACTTCTGCACAGGACTGGATAGTAAGTATTTAAAGTTTTGTGAGCCACAAGATCTTTGTCACAATTACTTAACTTCACTCTTGTAATGGAAAAGCAGTGTAGACTCTGTAAGCAAAAGGCATGGCTGTGGTCTCATAAGGCTTTATTTAGTAGAACACACAGCACACAGGATTTGGTCCAAGTGTATAGAATCATGACTTACAAGAGGATACTTTCTGAGAAGTAAGCCATTAGACTATGTCATATTGCTGTGCAATGTCATAGAGTGTAATTATACAAACATAACTGGCATAGCCTACTACACACTTAGGCTGAATGGTCTAGCCTATTGGGACCACTGCCATATATATGGTTCATCATTGTCCAAAAAGTCCTTAAGTGACACAAGACTATAGTTTACTGACCTCTGGTTTAGAAACTGATGGAAGTCTAGGCTAGGACAAAGAAATGAGTCTGGGCTAGCACATACAACTGATGATCCCAAGGGTGATAGGTGAGGAGCAATGGCATGGGTCTTCAATGAAGTCTGCAGGGCGATGAAAGGACACTAAGAGCAAAATCTATGGGTCCTTGTTCCAAAGAAACTCTAAAGAACTGAGGGTGTGGTGAGAGGAGGGGTATTCTGGCTCATCCATGATGATTTATACTTTGGAATGTCATCAGAAGGGTTCAACTCAAGGTGAAGTAATGGAGCTACCATGACCTACTGAACTTGTTATATCATCAAAAAGGAACAGCTTTTTCATCAGAAAATGGTGAATTTCTTCCTAGCGATTCATATATGACCCAGAAGCCTCTATCTTGTAGTTCTTCCTGAAATTCCAAATGTGTAAATGACAATTTGCTCACACTACAGACTGTGTGTGTATGTGTGTGTCTGTGTGTGTGTGTGGTGTGTGTGTGTGTTTAAATGAACACTTGGGCTCATTCCTTTCTTCATTCTCTGATCACAGATTTTTGTGGGGGTCAGGGGTTGCGCAGCTCTTGTGCTCAAATATTGCCATCGTTGTATACACATTTGCACAAAAGGGAGGTTGGTCTACGGAAAGCAGCCCACACCAAGGGTGGGAATGACTGAAAAGACATTTGATGTCTCATGTATTTCGAGGACATTCTTTGTCTATAGCTGCAGTGAGGAGATGGGTCAGCATTAGCTTAACAATATAATACCATGGCTTCTCCTACCTTCTAGAGGGGAAAAATCAGCACCTTATTCAGCTGAGGCAGACCTTTATTTAATTAGCCCTTATGTAAAGATTTCTTGTCTTCTGCAGCTATACAGCTTTAAGAGAGTGCCTGGTACCTGAAGGCCAGCTCCTACTGGGACTAATTCTATCCACACAGCTCCAAGTATGTTCATTAGCAAGCTGATTAGGTTTCACACAGGTGGGGAAGGTTAGGGGCACAGATAGAGAGGCGGTGCTGATTGTGTTAAGCATAAAACACCATCTGTTTCCCAAGTAAGAAAGGGAACTGCATCCATGCTTCTGGAGGGAGACCAGGCTACTGCTGACGTCGCTGCTCCCACCTTTCTAAGTCATTCTCTGACTACAGTTACAGGTTTCAGATAAAGCTGGGAAAATGAGGAAAACGAAAGAATATATGTGAAGGCTGTTGATAAAGAAGCTAAGTTCTCAGCTCATCTTGGGGCTTGTCGATGAGAATGAGTGGGAGACCTAATGCAGGTACTGTACTGGGCATGGAAGTAGGACCTATATAGATTGCCTTTTGGTGTAAGGACTTTTCCCTTTCAAGCAAGCAACCTTTCCAGTTCATGCTTCAAGGCCCTTTAACATGGTTTGGGACCAAAGATGCAAATAAACTGGCCTGCAGATTCGCCTTCTCTAACAAAATAAACAGCCAGGAGGCGCTGGGGGCGAAGGGGCAGCAGTTGATGGAGAGAAAGGCCGAGCACTTGAATTTACCTGATAAGGGGTCCTCCTACTTCAAGGCCCAAGAAGCTGCACTCATGCCAGCCTGCCTCCCAGAGCAAAGCCGCCCACACCTGCCTTAATTCCCTACATACACCTCTTTCCTGCTGAAGAAAACTTTCCTGCCCAGCAGTGGGAATGAGGGTCTGTGGCACGGTGCAAAGCTTGCCCACATGTCCCACTTTCCTCTTCAATTCATGACTTCGCAGATACAAGTCTCTTCTTCATTCTTTTTAGGACTCAGCCAAACCAGCTGGAAGCCAATCTGGGTGACATCCGCCCTCACTCCAGGCAAAACATGGCTCTAGAGCCATGGCCAGCAAGCCATTCTGGGGCTCTCCTGGTGATCAAGGTGGGATGTGCAGCATGCGGCGGGTGGGGGAGGAGAGAGCCTTGCTGAGGCCTGCCGCTTGGGACTCTTGGGGGAAGCTCTGTTGTCCTTGGGGGCAGTCAGTCCCCAGCATGCTGTGAGGGCAGCTGTGGTGGGGGAAGGGCCTCTAATCAGACACAAAGGGCCTGGGGATGCTGGCTAACGAGTCTCCCAGCCTTCTTCCTGCCGCTGAGTGATCCTAGTCACTTCATATATATATATATATATGCGGTGCATGGCCTCAACAGGAATATTTCCCAAATTGGAAATCAGTTTTCCAGTAAGGCTCCACAGAGATAACTCTGTGCCAATGACTAGTAATGTCACTCTAAATGGTACTCAAAGCCCTCAGCAGCCAAAATATCCCCTATATAGGTGTTACCTGATCTCTGAGGGATCCAGATCTGCTGCCTGCCTCTTCTTCACTGCCACTGAGCAAACCCCCACTCCCATGCTTTATGCACAGGCCATTTCTTTAGACTGAAATGCCCATGTTCCCTTCATCCTTCTATAATGTCCCAACCTATTCTTCAAAGGACATTTACTCCTTCCCCAAGTCTGTCAACCTATTTGGAGCTGTTTTTCCTTTGAATACCTCTGGCATTTATTATCTGTTCACCCTTGGGCCACTTAACTTATGCTTTCTGGGATTCTTAATGTGTGTTTCTCATGATTTTCTTGCCTCTACCTATAAATTACTAGCTTTCTGAATGCCAGAGCCTTTTCTTATAAAGTTTCATCTCCCCTACTTAGCACAGTGATAGAAAAATAATAGCAGCCTAGTATATGTTAATTCATTTGCCTCTTGTAGATCGACAATCCTTGATACCATGGGTTAATTTGTTTTTTCCTATACCAGGCCTTTATCTACCACAAAAGGGGCAGAGACACTAAAGATTGTGTATTGGTATATGGCCCACACACATATACACGCACATATATATCCCATTATTCCTTTTAATAACTTCATGAGGATTATACCCATTGTATAGGCAAGGAAAATTGAGGCTCATAGAGTGAAATGACTTTACTAGGTTTACATACGTAGGAAAATTGCAATGCTGATTTCAGTCCAGGTTGGTGTGATGTCAAAGCCAAATATTTTCCACTATTATACTACCTCCCCAATGCTCAGCACCAGGGTCCAGGTAGGGATTAAGGGTAGGGATTTTAGCCTAGAAAGGACAGTTTTTATTTTGGCTCATGAAATCAAATATGATCCAGTGATCATTTGATGTTTAGTACTGCATTTGACATATACCGTATTGGATGATGGGAGGGATATAAAGAAGATAAATTCCCTAACAACTTCTTGTAGCTCACAATCTCATGGAGGGAAAAATACCTATTGAACTCAATTCTGATAAAAAGCTGGTTCAGACACAGACCTATAGGTTTATGAGGGAAAAATAAAAGGATTGATTTTGACTGAAATTGTTAGGGAAGTCATCTTGAAAATGTGTAATTTTAGTTGGAGTTCACTGGAAGGGTCATACTTTTATAAGTAAACAGAAATATAACCTTCCAGACTAGGGGAAAGTTAGATTAAAGAGAGGGAGGTTAGGAGGAACCTGGATGGATGGATATATACGGATTTGCTCAGGAGCCCAGTACCATCATCTGAGTAGTGTTGTGGCCACAAAATCTGTTTGTAGAGATGCTATCCTGTTCTTCTTGTACTAGGTGAAGGTCAAAGTCCTTCTATAAATGAGTAGGATTCTTATCTCAGTGATAATAGTACCTAAAGTTTTCAAATCAAGTGGTAGAGTCCATCACAGAGGCATAGGACCCCTTCTCCGTTTGATTCAGTGGGTTTTTCAGGTTCATGATTTCATGGAGATGCCATATATCCATTTCTGTTCCTCTTGATTGCCATTTAAAATGGACATAGAAAGGAATATGCCTAACTAGAAGTATTTTAATACAGAGATTAAAATTCTGCAATTCATTTCAAAGTCGCTTTCTCAGCCTTCTCCTAATCCATAGTTCTACTTGGTGTGGTAGCATGAAGTTCCAGGATATGGAATGTTGAGCACACTTCCAATGTAAACAGTAACTACTTCAATGGCAATTGTTTTAAGTGGTCATCTGCTCCAGTCCCCGTATTTGTATATGGTGGTAAGTATCTTGTCCAGGTACATAGGCAAGAGAGAAGCAAAGCTAAGAAAGACTTTTTCTGAGTCTTCATCCAGAGTCCTCTCTGTTACCTGGGTGTAAAAGGACACAGTTGTTTCCTCTTATCTGCTTCAAAAATAGAAAATGTGGGTATCCTGAAATCAATTATTCTCAATCTTGAATGTGGATGTGGATCTCCTGGGAGGCTTGTTACGCATGTACATACCACATGCAAATAGTTCATGGGTCCTACACTTTGAGAGCCCCATTAAAGCTGCTTGAACAAAGACCATTTTGATCAGAGTTTTGTGTTGAGTCCCTTTCAGATCTCAATTCCTCACTAAATGATCATTTTAAGTCACTCCATTTGTCCTGCAAGTCTTTTCATATTTTCTTTGAACAAGTCACCCTCCTTCTCCTGTCTTTTCTTAGACTGTTATGTTCACCGGGCATATAAGCATTCTGATTAGAAATATCTAGAACATAGGGAATGTGAGAAAATGACATGAAACTGAAAAGGCAATCTGAAGACAGATGATAGAGGAACTTTAAGGTCAGTCTAAGGAATTTAGATCTAAACCTATAGAAAATGGACAGCCTTTGTAGATTTTTTAGCAGAGAGGTAATATTACCTGATTTGTCTTCTCAGGAATGGAAATCAGGAAAGATAGCTGGTGCTGAGCAACTCGGGGCAACAACAATTTTAGGAGGTAGTTTTAATACTGTAGGCAAGAGTAGAAATGGGCTATACCTATGAGGATGAATAAATAGAGGACACAGGCAATGCAAGTAATTGGATAATTGAGAATCCACAGGGTTTGATGACTGGCTCTGCATGGTAAGAAAAGATAAAGGAGTCAAAATGACTTCAAATATTGTTGTTTGCAATGCTGTAATCTGAGAAAGAAATCACTGTAGAAAGACAAAGCTTGGTAAAGCAGGAAATTATGACTTCGGTTTGGGCCATGCTAATCTGAGACGTGGTAAAACAACCATTTAGAGGTGTGCATAGGGAGGGGTTAGATTTAGAACGTGTCAGTGATTATGCAACAAAATATATTCAACACTTACTGTGTTCCAGGTGCTTGGTATACATCAGTGAACAGACAAAATTCCTTTCATTCCTTGAGTTGAAATTGTAGTAGAAGTGACAGTAGGGGTTGTCATTAACAAACATATAAGTAAATAAATTATCTCATAAGTTAGAACATGAGAAGTCCTTCAAAAAAACTCCATTGAGACCAACAGTACACCTATTATAGTCCAGAAAGAGAAGGATACAAGTGCAAATTGCAGAGTGAGAAGTAAAGAGGGTGAATTGCAAACCCTTTGGGACATTGACATCAAGAGTTTGATGGCGAAATAACAGCGATTAATCAGCTGATGGGATTAGAGTGAAAGTGAAAGACTGAGAGGAGTACAAGTATGATGGGAGGAAAATGTTTCTATCAGAGGGCAACTATCAGTGTCAAGTGATGCCAAAGGGTTAAAAACAATGAGGACAGAGATGAGGTCATTGAGATTGGAAACTAAGAACCCATTGGTGGAATGACAGAAGCAGCAGCCAACTCATAGTTATGACATTTACTTTATGATACACATAGGAGATTAAAGAGGAAATGTGTGATAAATGTAGAGGTGATGAATACAGGCAACTTTTTAAAAATTTATTAAATAAAAAGAGTTGGTTATTGTACTTAAAGTTAGCAAGAAATAAGGCTGTGAAGAGCATTTTGGGTTGCATTAGTGAGAAAGATCTGGAAGTGTCAAGTGAGATTTGGAAGGTCCCTATGGGAAGAGAGGATGTAATAATTTAAAAGAATGAGACATTAATGTATCAAGGTAGAATGAAGATCATGAGACAGATTTATATTGTATGACTAATAAGATGATTGCTGTTAACTTTGGAAACGAAAAGAGACATAACAGGAAACAAATAAAAAGACGTTGAGTGAAGATATGGAAAGATTGTGATGGAAGGGAATGGGCACTGAAGAGCTTTATATTTTATGACTTGACAGTTTGAGAAGTATAAAAAAAGTCAGAAAAACAATTTGAGGGAAAAATAAGAGGACTGGGCAGCAATAATGTGGGTCCCAGTGAGATTGGATGTATGAGTATGCAACGGGCTCACTCAGTATGATGAGTTTTGTGTGTATGTACTCACTAGGATCTTTATAGATAGGGAGGATTAAAACAGTAAGTATGAGCACATTCAAGATTGAGATTAATATGGCGGATGAGATTAATACAGAAGAAGGTGAAATTTGGGGAAATACATTATTGTTGAATTTATAGAAGAAATGGTTAACTCCAGTTTCCAGAATGGGTAGAAATGTAGGTGCAAATAAGTTGTCTTAGCAGACAAGAATAGGGAATTATCAAGGAGTGGAAAGCCTGATGGCATGGGAGAGTGTATTTACTGGGAATGAGGGAGAACAGAGCTGGAAATGTGCTGGTGGCCGAGGTTGAGAAAGGGAAATTTTTAAGGTTTCTGGTGATAACAAGTTCATGGCGTGGCCACTGGGCTGATTGTTAGAGTTGAAAGGAAATGAAGACATTGGAATAAAGGAAGTCAAGGCCAGCATTATGAATGCGTCATCCACATGAAGGTTGAAGTTGCTGAAGAAGGTAAGAGGGGATATGAGTGGATGAGGCTTCCAAAGTGGTTTCTAGAATTATTAGTAAATGCTATGGCGTCTGGGTGGGATAGCTGAAGATGAGTGTAAAGGGAGTTTACCAGTCAGAAGATGAGGGTTTCAAAAGTGGATATAATATTAATGAAAGAATGTCTAGAAAGTACAGTGGGCAGTTTAGAAACTCCTACCAGTCTTCTTTACCCCGAAATATATGGACTGTGGATGAATGAAGAAACTCCAGGACTTTGCTAATTCAGGTGTGACCTGTGAACCGGCAGCATGTGGAATCACCTGGGAGCTTGTCATAAATGTAGAATCTTAGGTCCTACATCTGACCAATTGAATCAGAATTTGCATTTTATCAATATTACCAAGTTATTCATATATATATGTATGTATACATAAAATTCAAAAAGCACTGAGGAAATGTCATTATCAGAAGAAAGCTAAAGTTTAGTGAAGGGGTAAAATCACTTTTCAAAGGATTTGTTAACAAGCCCTAGGGGTGGATGTAGCTGTTCTACCCAGTTATAATGGGAAATAAGTTATAAACTTAAACTGCTTATTTAGACCAGTGTGGGGGTTGGGGGTTGGGAGGATCTTGGGTAGATTCTTTGTCCTGTTTTAGCTTCAGGTGGTGGAAGGAGATGGACTGGCTGTGAGTGTTGAGCAGTTGGTGACTCTCCTGGAAGGTTCTTCTTAGGTAAGAAGAACATTGGTGCTCATTGTCTCTAGGTTGGCTTGTAGTGGAGACCTGTTGGGATTCCTCCTAATAATGAAGCGTCTTAAAATGGAATGAAAAACATGTTGGAAGGCAATCATGTTAGCTGGTAAAATAGATTAACTCCTTCATGAGGAGATCTGTTTGAGAACCATAGGACACAAATTGAAAGTGCAATGATGGCACCAGCCAAGTTTTTTACAGAAGTTTTGCCCCTGGGGAAAAGTTGAAGATGTCAACAAATGGCAGAGGACCAAGGTGCCTCGGGCTGAAAACTCAAAAGCAATGTTGCCTTTAGTTTTTCAAAAGCTTTGTTTAGTGCTTTTTTCTTTTTGTATTTATTTTTACTAGCCCCATCATTTCCCCTTCTAAATAGGAGCTGAAGATTAATATACACACTATTAATTAAAATATCCTAAAAAGCGAAAGCCTTTAAAACTTAAACGAATATAACGTATACTGGCTGATCATATGTGCATGTAATAGTATAAATATTGAAAGTCCCTGCTGTGAGAAGCCATAGTAAAGCATTTTTAGCAGACTTACTTCTGGGATCACTAATGATTAATTAGCGTGTATCATAATGTAAAGCAAATGTCACCCTAGCTACCTGGGGTCGCTGTCATGTGAGAGCGGAGGGCTTTCCTGTGGCTCACCAATAGTAAAATGAAAACTGCCTGCCATCTTGTGGAAGATGGTGGGTATCTCATGCCCAGGGCAAAAAACAAAGTCTGTCTCTTTTGCATGTTCTCTCAGGTGGTTTTATGAACACATTATTTCCTGTAGAGAAATATAGTAAGGATTAAGATGAAAATGATAACATCTCAATGAAAATTACACAATTGCATTTCCATTCTCATGACACATTTCGAAACCAAAGCATTTTGCCTGAAAAATAAATAGTGTCTTTCCATGGGGCGGCTGCTTCTGAAGAATAGTGAGTTGGTCTGACCTGTTCAGTTTATTGGCTAGCCCAAGAGAAATTGTACTGAATGAGTAATTCAGATCACTAGCTCAGAAGCAGAGTGCAGGCTATGAAACAGTGGACTGAATACCAAACCAGCAGTTCATGGATTTTTCGATTGAGGCAGAATTCTTGGAGCACTCAGGAGTTTAACCTGCTCCTCAGGGGCCTGCAAATGGTTCTGCCCAGGGCAGCCATCAGCTTGGTTGATTACTGTAACTCGCTCAATCCCAGGAAAATGTGTGTCCTGGGGAACAAATAGTTATTCCCTAACTCCAATCACAATTGAGAAAACAATTGAATCAGTAAGAAGCTGCTTGGAGGAG
>RJWH01010654.1:0-15713 GCA_004363575.1 Solenodon paradoxus
CTTGGCACTGCCAACTCTTTTTGCACACCCTGCTTTACAGTCCCAGTGGTCCCAAAGGCCTTTACTGGAGTCCTGAAGGTAGGGTGTGTCATGAACATCTGGAGGTGACAACAGCTGCCAGAGTAAGTCAAGGGCTTGTGAAAGGAAAAACTGCAATTCGAGTCACGTCAGCCATTATGGTGGATCCTGAAGTGAAGGGCCACTGAGCCCAGCCGTGAACAGCTGAAGAGTGGGGTGGAGGGATTCTTTCCTTGGAGGAGCCATAAAAATAGTTCAGCAGTGGTCTCATGTGTGCTCTGTGATCTTCCAGCACCTGGCCCTGGCACAGCTTAGTGTCCCCACAGCGCTCTATTGCCAGTCGGTGTAAGTGTCCGAGCCTACTTCCCCTCCTTGGGTCCTTCCCAGCATCATGGCTGCCAGGCTAGAAACCATAGGTGTGGCGTAATCTTGCTGGCCTCTATTTCATTTTAGATTAGAATTCAGCACCACTTTTGTGTGTGTGGTGGGGGCAGGTGTGGGCAGGGACGATGGAAGCAGTGAGCCACAGACGTTCAGCAGTATTTTGAGAGTGGCAGGTGCTTCAGCTGTTGTTGCCGTTGTAGCTGGCCCTGCCACCGGTGCCGCCACCACAGCACTGCATAAATTCAGAATGACCCAATGAATGGAAAACCAGAGGTGCTGGTCTGTGCCATGAAAACGTCATCTTGGTAAACCAAGGGGCTGCACTTCGGCAACTCTTTCTGTTGGAAATCTTGACGGGGGATCAAAGTCACCCCTTTGAAAGTTGAGTCTGTAAACCTACAGGTGGAAAGGAACTGGCAGGACACAAGAGCATCACCTCCAAAGCAGAGAGGCTTCCCAGAACTTGTTTCCAAGCTTAGAGGGGATGTGTGTGCCTAGGAAAGTAGATTAAGGATCACTGCCTCAGCCTATTTTAGAGATGTGAATAAAAATCTTGGCCTGGGACTGCCTCCTCTCTGGTTGACTGATTTTTCAATTGATTTGTATTTATTAGCTAATGAAATTAAAGTTGTAAAAATGATAACAGAAACACAATAAATCTCTCCCACAACTGGCTGTTTCCATGTCACTATAGTGCATTCCTCACTTTGATTACTTCAAAGTCTATTATTTGGTTCTCTATTATTCTGTTTTTCTGGCACTGGAGAAAATCAATTTGTTTTATTTTCTCTTATTCATGCACTCAATTCTGCTCTTCGGGCACATTTAATCACTTTGATGTTTTCATTTTATGGCCCGTCTCTAAGCACTTCAGCTGCATTGCTGCCAATGGGCAAGCAGGACTAATTTGCATGTCACAATAGACTTGAAATTCTAACTCAATTTAGAAATCTTTATGAAATCTCCCTCCAAAATATGCTTGAAGCTGCAAAGAGGCAGAAGGATGTGGGTGAACTGGGAGTCTATAATGATGTGTTCCTTTCTCAGAAGCCTGAGAGGTCCTTGCTGACCTGAATGTGGCTTAGGGATGTCCTTGTCTAGATACAGCAAAGAAGGCCACAGGATGGGGTATCTACAGAGCTTCCTCTGGAACTCTGTGGTGAGAATCATGCAAAGGCTGCCCCTTGCAGCAAGGCCAGGGAGGTTCGGGCTGCTTACTATGGCATAAAATGCCCCTCCATCACTGTAGGATTTGGTGCCTGTGTTAAAGACAGCACCTGAATCTCAGCTGGTTAAAGGGCCTCTGGGTAGACTGAGAGAATTGTCAACAGCTAGGCATTCCAGAACCCTGCGTGGCTTACCTTATTTTCTCTAATAAGTTCCAACCTCTCATTTTTGCCTCTTGATTACTTTAGAGCTCAAAGCTAGAGAGGAATAAGTGATATAATTGTTTCAGGCATGTACTTTGGGCAAAAAAGAAGATCCATTAAACACATTAGAGGCCTCCGACTGTTCTTCAAAAGTTCTTGGTTTGTTGTGTGCAGTAAACAGCAGCTCCACCAGGCAGAATGGAAGTTTTGTATTTCCTTTTCTAAACTTTGGGTAGAATCTTCAATTTTTCATGTGGAATTCTCATTCTCGTACTTACCTTCTGTGTGAGCTGTACAAGGTAATCAATCTCCCTAAGCCTCAGCTCTCTCATTTGTTAAGTGGGGCTAAAAACACCATCTACCTCAGAGGCAGATTTGCTCCCTAAACTTCAATACTGTCAATAATTCTGCCATATTCAAGTACCATTTATGTGGAAACCTCTCTTGTGACTTTAAAAAACAGCCTCATCCTAAATAATGATAGCTGTGAGATCAGAATTTTATGGGATATAGTCTTTAAAATTTTTTTATTATTTACTTATTTATGTATTTTTCTCCCTGGCCCCAGCTCTCAAACCCAGTCCTTGGGCTCTACATGACCTGCACCTTAGCCACCTGAGCCACCTGTGTGTGCCTTTATTGTCTTTTTAATACACATTAAAATGTATACATTAAACACACCAAATTCATACCTGCCTCAAGGTCTTTGATCCTGCTCTTAGCTTCATCTAGAATGTTCTTCACCCCAATTTCTGAAAAGCTCCTTCCTTTACTCATTAAACTCTATTTCCAAATGTCAGTTTCTCAGCAAGGCCTTTACTGACCACCCCCATTGAAAACAGAACCCTCTCTGAGTCTATCAGTAAACAACATTAAATATATATTTATTGGCTTACTGTCTATATTCCCCACTAGAACATAAGCTCCATGATGAGTAATGCTTTTACATATTCTATTTACATCTCTATTGCCAGTGCCTAGAACAGTGTCTAGTACATATTAATACCTAATACGTATGTGCTGAATGCAGGTAATATTGAAATAAAAAAAATTAGCCTAGCAGTAATAAGGCTCCCCTTCTACCTTGCCAAAGAAGGCAGAATTGAAAACCAGGACCTTCATTCCAGCTAAATGGTAAGGAGGCTTACTGCTGTGTCATAGAGACCACATGGGGAGTAGAAATGGGCAAGGTGCCATTCCCACTCCTGGCCAGGATATTATCAATTGAATCAAGTTGGGAGCCTGAACTTCCTTATCATCTAGGGTATCAAAGATGCCTGAGTGGGAAAACTAGACTTTTACCCCCATCTAGAAGTTATGGGATGATGCCCCCTCCCTGCTCTAGCATGTTGTCAGAGGAAGCTTCCTAAAATAGTAGATTCAAATAAGATGCAGGGTTTCATAAAGATATTTAACATGTTCAAGAGACAATAGAAAATCACTCATCTGAACAACAGGAAAACTCAACTTGTATGAGAAAAAGAAAACCAACAGATGCCAACATACAGATGACACAGATGTTGGAATTATCTGACAAGGAGCTTAAAATACTTTAGTCATCATCAAGATACTTCAGTGAGCAATTCTGAACATGTTTGAAATGAATGAAACAAAAAGTATCAGCAAAGTAACGAAGGAAAATTATACGGAAATTTTGAACTGGAAAATACAATAAATGAAGTGAAAAACTCAATGCATAGGTTCAATAGCAGAATGGAGGATGCTGAGAAAGAATTAGCAAACTGGAAGATAAGCTAGTAGAAACTTCCCAATTTAAACAAAAGACAGAAAATAGAACCTCCTACTCCCCTCCCCCCCAAAAAAGAGCAGAACCCCAGGGACCATGTGGGCTATGATAAAAGATCTAACATTCAGGTCATCAAAGTCCCAGAGGGTGAGGAGAAAAGTAGGTGGAGACGAAAAAAAGTATTTGAAGAATAATTGTTAAATATTCCCCAAATTTGACAAAAACCTGCAGATTCAGGAAGCTGACTACATTGAAATGGGATAAACCCAAAGAAATTCACACCAAGACCCATCACAATCAAATTCCAGAAAATTAAATAAAAAAGAGAAACTCCAGAAAACAGAAAAACAGAAATAAAGTCTTACCTATAAGGGGGAAAATAAGTTAAATGACAATGGTTTTCTCATGAAAAACCATGGAGGTCAGAAGAAGGTGGTAGAACATTTTCAGGTTCTGAAAGAAAATGAATGTTAACCCAGAATTCTAGATCCACTGAAAGTATCCCCCAGGATTGAGGGAAAATAAAGAGAATTTGCTGCCACCAGAGCTACCCTAAAAGATTAGCTAAATGGTGTTTTGGAAATGAAAAGGAAATGATAAAAGAAAGATTCTTGTAACACCAGGAAGGAAGAAAGAACAATGGAAAGGGTAAAAACATGGATGAATATAATAGATTTTAATTTCCACTTGAGTTTTCTAGATTAGGTTTGATGGTTGAAACAAAAATTATAAAACTGCTTGACGTTATTCTAGAGGGAGGGCTTCCTTGTGGCTCAGACAGCTGAGATACTGGCATGTGGACCACATAAAGTCCAAAGACCTAGGTTAGTGACACAGGGCCAGGGTGAGAAAAGGAAGGAAGGAAAGAAGAAAGGAAAGGGGAAGGAAGGAAGGAAGGAATAAAGATGTTTCTTCCTTAAATATGAGTACATACATATATATGGAGAAAATATTTCAGACAGTTATATTATAAATGGGGAAGGGGAAAGAGACTTAGTAATAGATAATATTTCTATACTTCACTCATACTGGTAAGATGTTGACACCGGTAGACTGTGGCAAGATATGCATGTATAATATATACCCAGAACAACCACTAAAAGACCTATAAAGGAAATCCAGCCAAACCACCACAGATGAATCAAAATGGAATTGAAAAGAGATATAAGCCACCATGTGTTAAGCAGAAGAAAACAGAAACAAAAAACAGAGGGAACAAACAGAAAGCAAAAATTAAAATGACAGATTTAATCCTTAACATATCAAAACTACATTGAATGTAAATGATCTAAATATACCAATTAAAAGAAAAAGATTGGTAGAGTAGCTAAAAATGATCCAACTATATTGTTTATAAAAGAAACTTACTTCAAATATAAGTAGGTTGAAAGTAAAAGGTTCTGACATGCAAACATCAACCAAAAGAAAGTAGCAGTGGCTATACTGTTATCAGACAAAATAGTCTTCAGAACAAAGAAAATTACCATGGACAGAGAGGAATATTACATAATGTTAAAAGCACCAAGCTACCAAGAGGATATAGACATCCTAAATCTGTATGTACCAAACAATAGAGATTTAGAACATATGAAGCAAAATTTGATAGAAATAGATCCACAATTAGAGTTGACTTCAACATCTCTCTTTCAGCAATTGATAGAACAAGTAGATAGAAAATGAGCAAGGATATAGAAGAACTCAACAATACTATTAACTATTAACTAACAGGATCTAACCGACATTGACAGAACACTCAAACACCAGCAGATTACACACTCTTTTCCAGTACTCACAGAATATATACCAAGGTAGACCATATAATGGGCCATAAAACTAACCTCAACAAATTGAAAATAACTGAAATTATATACAACATGTTTTCTGACCACAGTGGTATCAAGGTAGAAATGAAAACCACCTGAAAAAGAAATCTCCAGACTGAGATGGTCTCACTAGGGAGTACGGCTGAAAAGGAGAATTAATAGCAATTTAACACGGTCTCTTGTAGACAATAGAAGAGGAGGAAACACTTCTAAACTCATCTTATAAGGCCACTCACTATTGCTCTGACACTGAGAGCACGTGATGACAGTAAAAAAGGGAAAACTACAAATAGTATCTTTCATGAATACAGATGTAAAGTCATTGAGCAAATATGAGCAAATAGAATTCAGCAATATTGATAAACATTACACATCATAACTGAGTGGGGTTTATTCCAGGTATACAAAGCTGGCTCAATATTTGAAAATCAGTCAGTGTACCCTACCATATTAAAAGGCTAAAAAAAAAAAAAGAAAAATCACATATATTTTAGTATCAATTGAAACAGAAACAGTATTTTAAAAATTCAATACCCATTTATGTCAAACACTCTCACAAAACTAGGAAGATAGAGGGGATACCGCCTCAAATCGATAAGGAAAATATGCAAAGCCTACAGTTAATGTCACAGTGGCATATAACTGAAAGTTTTCTCTTTAGGTTCCTGAACAAGGCAAGGAAGGATATCAGATGTCTGCTCTCACCACTCCTTTTCAACATAATAGAGAAAGTCTGAGCCTTAGCCAGTGCAATAAAGCAAGAAAAGGAAATAAGATGGCTAGCTGGGAAAAGAAGACATAAAACTGTCTCTATATGCAGATGAATTATGTTCTATGCAGAAAATCTTAAGAAATCTACAAGAAAACACCCAAAATGGAAATGAGTTCAGAGAGGTCATGGGATACAAGCTCAATATGCAAAAATCATTGTATTTCTATATAGTATTAACCTTTGAATAGCATGAGTGTTAGGGTGCTGACTTTGTGCAGTTGAAACTCCATATATAAATTTTGACTTCCCCAGAACTTAACTACAGTAGTCCCTTGGTATCCACAGGAGATTGGTTTTAGGATTCTCACAGATAAGAAACTACGCAGATGCTCGAGTTCCTTATCGTTGGTCCTCTGTATCCAAGGATTCTGTATCTAATGAAATACACAGATAGGAAAAAGTCATGTGTATTAAGTGGAGTCATGCAGTTCAAGTTCATGTTATTCAAAAGCCTACTGTAGTAACAACAAATACATGGAAACAGACATGAAAAATATTCAAAAAAAGAAAAACTTAGAACCTATTAGAATATGCATGCCAATTATCACAAAATACTGGCAAAGGAAACCAAAGAAGATCTAAATAAATGGAGAGTCATGTATTGGAAGGTTCAATATAATAAAGACACCATTGGAGGAAGGTGATTAAAGGCTACAAACTTCCAGTTATAAGATAAATACTAGTGATGTTATTTACAAAATGATGGCTATAGTTAACACTGATGCATGAAGTACAAGAAAGTTGTCAAGAGACCACCTGGGGGTTTCTCATCATAAGGAGAAACATTTTCTCTTTTCTTTTTATTATATTATATGAAATAAAGAATGCTAATTAGATTTAATGGTAATCATTTCAAAACATATGCACTTCAAACCTTATGCTGTACACCTTAAACTTATACAGTGACATGTCGATATTTCTCAATAAAACTAGAAAAAAATACGTCATTTCTTCTCAAAATGACATACAGGCCTAACACAATTCCTATCAAAATCACATCAAGTTTTTTGTAGATATAGGTTATTTTAGAGCTTATATGTATAGTTAAAACAAATTTGAAAGAGAAGAAAGTATGAAGAATCAGTTTATGATTTTAAGATTTATTATATAGGTATAATAATCAAGGCATGTATATCAATGACACAGAAGAGAAAACCTAGAATGCCTGAGACTGAGACAGTTGCCTTGGACAGAATGAACATTTTGGAAAGGGAGGTGGTCTTACAGAGGTATCCAGATTTTCTGCCTCTTTTAAGAAACAAAAGAGGCTTCACAGTGTGGATCAAGGGAAGATCTACTGTTGAAGACAAATGTAGGCACCTTAGAATTATTAGAGATACCTAAGAAAGAGGTACCTCAGATAGCATCTGAGACATACAAAAGACTCAACCCCACCCCCATCTCTTATTTTTCCAGTTGTGTTTAGATACAAATGATAAGATTGTGCAAACCCCAAATTGGGATACAATGGTTTACAAAAATTGTCTTTTTCTTTAAAAAAACTCAAACATGGCATGCCCTGATGGGATATTGGTTAGGTTTGCCACCTCTGGTCGAGTAAAGTCCATATAAATTCCAAGGAATCACGGGCCCAGGGAGAAAAACCAAGATGAACAACTAAACGAAAATAAAAAACAAAATGCTTTTTCCTTCTCTCTCTTCCTGCCTGCTTGTCTGCTCATCTTCATTCCTGCCTGTAACTTTCCTTAAGAAACAAAAAACAAAACCAAAGGTGTGTTACTTTTTTCTAACTGCATAAGCAATACATGTGCATGGCAGAAATCTTGAAAAATACAGAAAAAGAATAAAGAACAAGTAAAAGTTACCCATCATTCTAATCCTACCACCAAAGAGAATAATTTTTTTAGCATTTTTGGTATACTTTGTTCTAGAGTTTTACTGAGAAATACACATATATAATATCTAAATCCAACATATCAAGACAGAATACATCAGGTATATGTATGTGTAAAATACCCCTTCAGCCCCACTGTACCCAGTCTCAGCTGGTATTCAAGCTGGAAACCTCAGCGTCATCTCTGCTTCTTCCTTTCTCCTTGATCCTCTGTAAATGATCTACCTCCAAGTGCTGGTGGTACTCTTCCTAACAGCTTTCAGCCATTCTTTCCTATCCTTCATAAGACTCAATTTAGATAGAACTGGGTTCAAATATCTGCTCCACCACCAATGAGCACAGTATGTGGCACATAGTAGATGCTTACTAGTCATTTGCTGAATGAATGAATAAAGGTGACTTCGGTTAAGTCACTTATCCTCTCTGAGCCTCAGGTTTCTCATCTGTAAGTTAAGTAGGAGTTACTATTTTTATTTTACCTGTGTTGTCTCTCCTCATATACACATAAGTTTGACAACCCATCTCTCCAACCCCAGCCACTGCAGAGACAGTCATGATAAGCCTCATTCATTAAGGGCCAGAAAGAGCAGAGGTGCAGAACTTTTCTCTTCCCTCTTGTGTGTCTTCCTCCTCCTCTCCTTCCCCACCTCCTCCTTACCTCCTGATCTCATTTGTTTCCTTTTCCAGCCCCCCAAAATTCTGGATATAGTTTGAGAACTCAGAGCAAATGCAGACATCTCTAATACATGCTTATATACGCATCCCCCCTCCCCCGACCCGACACAGCAGAAGCTTGCGTCTGGGCTGCAATAGGAAGCTCTGAGATCTCTGGAGACCTTTACTTGATTCAAATGTCATTAGTCCCGGGACGAGAAAACCTCTATCCCTGTTTCCCCATGCAGAGCTAGTAGCAACCTCTGGGGACTGATCGTATCAGCACCCTTCCAACTCTGGAAGGTTCACTGTGAGCCAATTCCTCTGGAGCACGTCCACCAGAGGAAAGGCAAACAAAACTGAACACAGAAAGATGGCACGGGGATGACTTGATAGTGTTGGTTATGAGCTGGGCTAAGTCATCTACTTTCTAACCCACACTTCTTGTGAACAATCACATGTTTTCAGGATTCATTTACATGAGAAGAGGAATTGGTGGGAGCAAAACAGAGCTTTGCTCTGTATAAAGCTAAAATACAGAGAGCTTGAGTGGACTGTCCATGGTTTTGGTGTCTTCTTTTTTTCTCTTGGAAGACTAATGAGCAGAAAAGATGGGATAAGGTGAGGTCGGCCATCCTGTGACATATGGAATGCATCTCTATAAGATGAACTTCCTCAGGTTTGATTTCTAATAGGTTAAAAGTTCCATCTTCCATGATTCTAAGGGATGTGGTGAGAAAAAAAAAAAGACCCAAACTCAAAAACTAAGCAAATTTAACTAGACAGGTTGGCTCAACTTCCTTTAGAATAGAGCTGAGTTTACCCACTCCCTCATTGCCATCTCACTTCCGCTAATCTTTCTGTACCTCGTCTCCTCTTCCATTTTTATAATAGGTATGGGTAGGGGACATGAGGGGGCACAGTGAGAAATGGCCAGCCTCCCTGAGGTTTTTATACGTAAAACCAAATGACAGTCTTGTAGGCATGTTCAGGAAAATCTTTCAGAATGCAGAAAATTCAGCAAGCTTTCCACACTGACCATTGTCATGGCAACACACTATCTGATGGCAGCATGCGTCACCAGGCTGGAAGGGCATGGTCTCGGTATAGCAGGTTAGCCTGGCCATTTTTAGCAACATTTAGACTTTTTTCTTGCCTCATTTTTTCTAGGTTTAGTGGAATTTCTTTTTAGTTCTGGACTTGCGTGTTTGGCTCATTTGCATGGCTAGAATATCAGACTCTGTCAATATGGAAGGGTTGGCTAAATGGAAAATCTGTACATTCCTAGTATATTCTATAGTCACTCTCCTTGCTGTCCAGCCTCCCTGGCTCCTCCTGGCTTCTCCCCACCCACTCTCAGTCACTTAGTTTCTTTTCTTCTCCTCATCAATTCTTTCCCATACACAGCATTACCTTCCCCCACTCCAGCTGTGACTCATCTACCAACCCCTGCACTCATCATATTCTTCTTATTCTTTTTCTATTTTCTCTTTTTAATGTACAGCATCCCAGAATCTTAATCGTCTGGTCGTTGCCCTCATCCAGTGCAGGAAGCCGTCTATGATATGCTATTCAAGCGACTGTCTAGCCCTTACTAGCATATCTCCAGCAAAAGAGACCTCATTCCTTTCTGGGCAGCCATGGGTCCTAGCTCTGTGCCCTGGGGCCACTTAGACCCTACCTACGTCCTCTGCTCTGTGACAGCCTCTCAGAGATATGAATTAGTGTGATGACATCACCCTGGGTCTTCTCTTTCCCCAAAGGCCCAGCATCTCCAACCAGACCTGTTGGAGCCTGGGCTCCAGTCCGCTTCTCATCCCGACTGACCTCCTGGAACATGCTCCTCTTTGTCTAGAGCCCTTTTAAAGTGAGGTCGATACTGTATCAGCATCTCTGGAGGCCACCTTGCCCTGGTGATTCACACTGAGCTCTGTGTTGACTAAAATCCCTGACTCTCTTTCAGACAAAAATGCTGCTAAGCCGTGCTTTCTCATCTTGTATGGGTCAAGTTGCTTTTGAGGATCCAATTCCTGCTTCAAACATTTTTTCCCTAGTTGAATTGCAATGTGTTACAACCAGAATATTGTTTTAACCTGTTGGGCTCTTTTAAAAATCTTGACTTCCAGGTAACTTACATAACTTACATGTTCTCTAAAATTTTCTGTTTTGGTTTAACCAACCCTCATCCTAGTCTTTTATCTCGTCTTTTTAAAAGGTTTATTCCTTTTGGGAGATTCTTACCTTTTCTAGTTCTCGTCCCTTTGAGTTACCTTCCTTATGTCTTCTCTCACTTGTCATTTCCATTTCCTCAATAGCAAGATGTCACCACTCTCTGGAGACATGTGTCTGGGTACATGTGCAGGAACGCATGAGGGCATACAGATGTATCTACACATATGTAGGTGTAAGCAAGGAGCTACAGAGGCTTTAGTTTCTCTGTTTCTATATCTTTATCTGTGCTCTACCAGGATTTAGAGAGTGGATGGAGGAAAATTTCAAGGTTAAAGGAAGAGAGGTAAGAGAAGTTGTGCTAGGAGCAGTCCCAATGGAAGTAGGAAGAGTGTCCTGGGTCTGAGATGGGCATGAGGAAATGAGGGCAGCAGCATGGAAGGATTGGAGAAGGCCAGGAATAGAAGGATTTTAAAGGACTTTAGGGTTGGATAAGGGAGGAAGATTTGGTTAGGAAGCCAGGAGTTGTGGGATGGGTAACCACTGAGAGGCCAGAAGGAGGTCACTTGAAACTATAGGGTCAGTGGAAGGCTAAGGGCTATGGGACACCTCAGAGGCAATAGCATAGCTGTGAACATAACCTTACGAGTCTACAATGTGTGAGCTTAGACATTTTTCTCTGGTCAAAGGAGCCTGGACATAGAGTCTCTCTCTATGAACTTGGCTACTGTCACAGACCGGGATTTGTTAGAGGATGGGGCCTTAGTACAACAACCCTTGGCAAAGATTCCCAGGATACGTGTGTTACTTTTGACTAACTCTGATCCAGAACAGACCTCTCTTTCCTGCTTGATTGGGAGTCAAAGGTAGGAGAACTGGTGCTATTGTGGCCCTTCCATGAATATTTCACTCTCCAGGAAGGGCAATATGATACCTTGGCCTCTTAACTCTGCAAATAATTAGGAGTCCCCAAACTATGCACACATACATGCAAATTCAATTAAACAGGAAAGGGGGTGCCAAAATACTTAAAAATGGTAGATGAAGTGAGCTGAATTGTGAAGAAGCAGCTGGGGTTGGGAGGGGAGCTCCATTAGAAAGCTGAGGGCAGCATCCCAGACAACTAGTGGACAGTGCGATAGGGAGGGCAATAACCTGCACTCTGCCACTTGCCCTCGGTCAGAGGCCAGAATAATCCTAGGTCAGCCTTAGGCAAGGGAAGGATGAAGCAGCAGCTTCATCTCTAGGATGCTGGGTAACACTGGGGAACCCCTTCCTCCAAAATAGCATCCACATTCACTGCCGGCTCATAAAGGCTAAAGGCTCTACCGGACCAAAAAACTAACCAACAAAATGTGTGAGTTCCCTCTTCCCCTATGTCTGAATTGACTCGAACTTTTCTCATCTTAAAGAGGGTTTTACTGTTGTCTCTTTAAAACAAAGAATGTTCCAAGGCACACTTGGGATCTGGTTGTCCACTGGAAGTGCCTAAAGTGGAAACTTTTGTCCGCCTGAAGGTGACATTAGCCAGTTAAATGACAATCCCAACCAGAGTGGCTAGTGTGGGTTTCCAACTAGAAGCTGTCAGGCTAAGAAGAGGTTTCCCCTCTGAGTCAGTGAAATGACTAGCCACCAAAAGACAAATGGTATTTGGGGGAAGTCCCCACGGATGGGCCACCACAAGTAGAGACAGAGGTGGAATGAGGAGGGCAGGACTTGAGGGGTGGTGCTCACCTTTGATGTAGCTGAGGATTTGCTGGACTCGGTGGGGTTCGTTGCGGTCTGGCCGGCAGCTTGGCGTGATTTCTAGCACATAATCAGGACCATATGCTGTGAAAAACTGTAAGGAAAGGGAAAGGCCAAAAAACAAACTAAACCACAGAAAACATCTGAAGCAAACCACATACAAATGGAACAATCAAAAAACCCCACCACCACGGACCAAGCAAGGGAGGCCCCGGTGAGCAGGGCGGGAGGATGCCACAGGAAGCCCTGTCCTAGTGGTGCCACTTCCCTTGTTCAAAACCTCCAGTGACAGTCCACTGCTAAATTCTTTAACTTGTTCAAGGTTCCCTCTGTTCAGGTCTTGATGTTTCTCTTCAGCCTTAGCGCTCTTCCTGCACCCTCCCCTCCCCCACATTCTCTAGCCACACTGCTCTGTGCTCTCCCAAATCATACCATACTTTGTCCTCCCCCTAGGGGCTTTGCTCTTGCTCTTGCTAGGGGTCTGGAAGGGCCCTCCCCAAATCCCTGCTGCCTGTGAAAAACCCCCATCATTCAAGGCACAGCTCAAGTGTCACCTCCTTCACAAAGCTGTCCCTCTTTCTCCACCAACCCCCAGAATGTCCTGTTGGTACCTCTCTTATGGCCCTTGTTCAACAAATAGAGTGCTTGCCTGCATAGCACATGCAGGTCACTGTGCCAGATGCTGTGGGGCTATGAAGATGGACAGGACCTCTTTGGGGTTCCTCTAGGTGCTTGTTCACAAGCACTCCTGCATTGGACAGGGGTCTTTCTTTCTTTCTTTTAAAGAAAGTTGCAGGCAGGCATGAAGGCAAGCCTGCAAGCAGGCAGGAAGACAGAGGAGGGAGTGGTATCTTTATTTATTTTTAAATAAACAATCAATAAAATATTGGTACATCTTGATTGTTCCCGCTGACTGTGAACCTGGACACTTTGGGCTGAATGTGGGTTGCGCCTAACCACTACTCCACTGGGCACACCAGGCAGAGAGTTTTCGACAGTGATCTGATCTCCCCTTGCAGGATTATCAGCTCCTTGAATGCAGGCAGCATCTGTCTTTTTTCACCTCCTTGGTCCTCCCAGACCATGGCAGCCGCCTCTTAGCTTTGGTTGTCTTGAATTCCCTGACCTAGGGATGTCAAACAAGCCTAGTTTCCCTAGTTTTTCTTTCTCTGTAGTAGAGTTTATTTGTTTTTAAATTCAGGGACTCAAAATAAAGGTTTTTGGATTCTATTTCTAGCTCACTAGATGACTCCTTGTGACCTTTGGTAAGTCACAATATCTGATTCAGCTTCTCTAGGAGGGCTCGCTCGGGGAAAAACACTCCACGACAAAGGGAATCATTCAATTGGGATAAGTCTTTGAATGGGAAATATGCAAAGCTACTATTTCTGTTTAGTTTTTAACAGAAATAGTATTTGTGCACACTCTCTGGAGAGAGAGCATATGGTCCTTAACATTATGTGCTTTCAATAGTGATATTGTTAGGCAGTAAGTAAGCCAGGGAAATTCAAATTCCATGGAAAAAATGGTATAGAGGCATGAAAAAAGGGATCTTGATATGTCTCATGAATTTAATGCCATTCAAAGAGCCTCTAAAAAATAATCCAGGGTTTTTGCTATTGCCACCAAATTATCCTTGTTAAGTGTCTGGATGTACATCTGCACTGTGGGAGAGGTTGTGGAGCAGTCTCGAGGGATTCTAACAGCATCTTTGCGGAATCCATGGGAGTGATTTGATGGGGAGATGGCTTTTGCACATCCATGATGAAAAACTATACATTTAATTAAAAGAAAAATGCCCATGATTGTGACAATGCCTATAATGCATACAATGTAATGCTTTGAGTGAGTGTGTGTGTGTGTGTGTGTGTGTGTGTGTGTGTGTGTGTGTGCATGGTGACCTGGAAAAGAGAGAGGGGCCTAGTTCCTCCCTGCAGGAGATTTTACTCCCTGATGACTGAAGCGCTGAAGCCCTGCATTCTGGGGGGTAGAAGGGGTCTTGAGTAGAGACTGTCTTTACCAAATCCATATATGGAATAGACATGAGGGGTTACCTGGGGGACACATACAAAAATTAACACACCCCCATTCTGATAGAAGAACCTCGAGAGGTTTGTATTTTTAGCTAAGAAGGGCCCCTTGGTCGAAGTCCGAGGACCTCGTGGGCTTGGCCCTGGAGAAGAAGGCTTCAAACAGGTGTGGCTCATCCTCTGGAGAGTGTCAAGTAGTACACTTGTTTCACGGGTATGAAAAGACAGCTTTAGAGACAGCGACCCAAGAGAGGCAGCTGCAATGAAGCAGTCCCTCTGGGAGACCCCAACCCCTGGCATCGAAGTGCTATAACGGTCAGAGGCAGGCTGCCTTGCTGAGGTACAGGAGGAGGGACTATTCTGTCTCTGCCTACAAAGATTATAGTGCTGATCCCCTGCTGGTGAGACATGTCGTGCGCATTGTGCTGGGGAACATGTCCTCACTGTCAGTGCATCCTACATCATGACCTGCACTCTCCTACTTCATCCTCCTCGTTGACCAGGAGCACGCAGATGCAGGATGGTCAGCCAGAGTCAGAACAGACTACCAGATAACAGACTGGGATTGTGCCTCTCCTCCTGGCTGCATGAGCACCTGGCTTAAACCAGCCCCCCACAACCCCTTCCTTGCTGAAGCCGGCTGGTTGCAGGTAATAGCCAAGTCCAGGTTCCTCAATGTCTTCCTACCTTTGCTGATCAAATATGATACCTAGGTCCGGCTTATTTGCACTATTCTTAGGTTAGTGGACACAGATGATTTAATAAAGTCCTTGTTTGTGATCCAGTTCCATGTGGCAGCTGGCTGGGGGCTGAGGGAAGCGACAGGCACTGGGAAGGTTGTATCTAAGGCAGAGGTGGTGCCCTATTCCCCTCTCTGACTCTCTTGTGGCCTTTTCCTGTTATATGACGCTTTTATTTTTGAACTTGTTAACTTTTTTTCCACTGGGCTATGAACTCTGCAAAGGCAGTAACTTCTGTCACATCTTCGCATATGGCTTGTTGAGTTGACCTCAAGTCATCCAAGACTCTCCTGAAACCCTTATGTTAAAATTAAGTTGAATTTAAATGAACTCACAAAAGGTTTTAGCTAGCTGTTCAGACCTGTGGTATAATTCAGAGTCAACTCACACCGTGACCAGCTTGTC